>CM066043.1:113901349-114031000 GCA_033557465.1 Ichthyophis bannanicus
TCAATACTGCTATAATAGATGCTATCCCCATTTAAGTTGGGGGCAGCAAAAAGCTGATCTAAATTTTTATTCAGGGATAATTCTATTCTACAGTGAATAGCGGGGTTTGGATGGTCCCCATTTTGCACGTCAATCCGCCACTATTCGCCCACCCTGCCTGGCCCCGGCTCACAAACAGCGCATTTTGTATGGGGAGGGCCTAGACAGGGATGGGAGGGGGTAGTTCCAAGGCAGAGCAAGGGTGTGGGCATGGGCGGGCACCACGGGACTCGCGGACGTACAGGGCTTGTATCTGAGTTGGCTCTGGTTATGTCCCCGGCCTGTGAACATCGATGGGAGACTTATCCACCAAAAAGGCTGGCTGCCAGGCCCTGAAAAAAAAGGTGTTAGGAGTCAAGTTGTGGTGAAGCTCTGGCCTTATAATAGCCCTGTAGAAACTATATGAGAAGGCCTGAACATAATAGGCCTAAGTTTCCCCCACCGCCCACATGGCCAATATAATAGTGCTGAAGAAAGACCGAAGTCAGTAAGAAGGTTGAGGAATCCGCTTTAAATGCTTTTGATAAGTTTGTAATTGAATCCCTTTATTAAATTATTTTTATAGCTGATGATAGATATGTTCCAGTGTTCCGTGCATTCCCTCACATTCCTCTGATCTTAGAAATGACCTTGCAGTAGAGATGTATCTATGGTCTAGGAAACTGAGCCCTTTGTTGAATAGCCTGAGAAGGGGAACAGGGTGGCTAGGCCCGAGGAGAGGGTCCCCGATTGGATAGGTGTGTGAGGGGCGTTTGGGGACCAATAGAAAGGTTGCCTGTATGTCAAACTGTGAAGATTGTATATAATGAATCTGATGCTAGTATTGGTTGCCTCATCGTCTTTTTCAGACACAAAAAGTGTCCGTTTGAAAGCCTGGTGCACAATAAAATTGGGCTTGGATCTTTGAAACTGACTCCTGGTACATTATTTATTTGCATGCTTATCAGCTGCTACATATTCTTGGAGCGTTTGGGTCGGGAATGTGCGAGGTAGTGGATGGTATTCAAGTGGAAATATACCACATACTGTTCGCCCTCCAAGTTTGGTCCGGCTGGAGCCGCACCTGACTGCATCGCATGAGAGCCTTTGGACGCCGACCGGTCCCTCTTTGTAATCGGAAAGGGGCCTTCCCTCCTCCGTGCCGTCCACAGGTTGCTGGTTCTGGCGTGGCCAACACCTCCGAAACCCCGAGGGGAGTCCAGGATCCAAACCATGAACTGGTTTGGGTATCCGAGAAACCGGGTCCAGTGAGTAGACAGTTTTCTTGTTCGATAGTCCCAGTGAAACCTGGGGAAAGTGCTTGCATGAGTATGCAAAGACTAATTTGGTATAGATATTTTCTTAGTTTGATAGTCCAGTGGAAAGCCTGGGAAAGTCTTGCTTGAGTATGTGAGACAAATTTGGTATAGACTAACTGGGAACATCTTGCATAAGTGCGCAAAGACGAGAGAGCCTGATCACCTCTCATAAGGACGGTCCTAGCGGGGCAGAAGCCACCAACCCTTTGGTTGAGTTAGTCAGTAAAACCTTGGGCATTTGAAAAATAATTTCTTGTTGCTGGCATGATTGTCTGCATGACTGAGAGGTCTTGAATACAGACCAAGTGAGAGCGGACTCCTGAGTAGCGCAGTTCCTGGCCGGGCGACCGCGCCCAGGTCGCGAAAAGGAGGAAGCGTTTGGTGTTTGTCTCCCCCATTGTTCCGTTGTCCTTACTGTTTGTTGTTCGTATCTGATTTTTGTCATCTGTTGAAACCGCGGGTTTCCCTTCTGGTATAATGTAAGATTATTCTGTTGGGTAATTTGTGAAACAGTTTACCGATTAAGGAATAGTACTAAGAAAAGAAGAAAGAAGAGGAAAAAAAAACAACTCAGGAGACACTTCTAAGTACAAAGACAGCTGTCTCACTGATTTCAGTTTTTTTCCAGCACAGCGTGAGTCTCTAGCAAGCAGAGAGAGAAGGGGTGTGTCTTTCACACAGCCCGTAGAAAGGAATGTTTTAAGTATCCTTTAACCCTTTGAAGGCTTACTTTCAATTTTTAATCCACATTCTGCAGCTGGGTTAATTTGGTGCTTATTTCAGGAAAATTTGTACCTGTCTTATTCAATATGTTTCTAATAGTGATGTTCCTTTCTGCTATGGTCATGTATTATATATCATTTGGTAGGAATATTTAGTCAGAATTTTGGATCCCGACAGTTTTGGGCTCAGCCTGGAAAGGGTTAAGTTCTTATTAACCCCTTTCGAGCTCCTCAACTGTTCTTGTTATATCTCAGCCCTACTTGTCTTTTATGGTCCAAACAGAAATGATAGAGAAATTAAGGAAACTGCTTTTGTTTTTCATTTGACCTTTGAAGTAGAGGTTAAGAACCCTGACAGGACTATGAAGCATCCCGATCCAGTAGATACCAGATAGCGACTTGAAAGTGATTTAAATCATGAGTGAACGAGGAGTTAATCGTGCTTGAATTTTAATTCCTGATATTGACTGCGTATGCTATTCAGCAAAATTAAAAAGTAAAAACGAGATTTTATATACTGTGGCAAGCACCTCATAGAGGACATACTTATTGTTTATTAAAAAAAAAAGGGGAGTATATGCATTCCAGATACCCACCCACTTTATGAAAAAGTACCCGTTTCATGTCCTTTGAATATCTGCTTTTTAAACTGTAAGATTTAAAGTAATTCCTTTGCATTATTCAGCTTAGTACTGATGACGGCTGGCAGTTAGTTTCATGCCAAGTATTTTTATTCTAGTCGTACGTAACAGATATGTGGCCGTCATGTTAGGAGCCATATTTCTTTCTATTGGGATTGTTGTTATAACATGTTGCAAAATAATAGTTTTATATTTTAAGGATTTTATCTAAATTGTTCCTATTTAGAATGAGCACACACATCCATTATGCTTATTACAACCAATCTAAGCTTATGCTTTCTGCTTACCCTTTGTTTGTTTGCTCTCACTTGGTTTGCAGTTTGTCGTGCTGTGAGGGCTTGCATGCATCAGTGATGCTGAGAGCTAAACTATCGGTAGTTTAACTACTGGCAAGGTCTCCCAAGATGGACAGGTCTCAGCTGAGGTGCCAGACCAAGACAAACCACCCATCTGGGCAGCAGCAGAATGGGACAGTGTTGACGGCGGAGGATCACATTTTTGTGACAACGGCAACAACACCAAACTTAAATTGCGTGGAAGAAAGGCCCGGCAATCTACTTCTGTATCTTGCCATGAAAACCCAATGGATAGTTACAACAAAACAAATTGTGCTATGGTTCTGGAAGATGAGACCCCCAGGTCAGAAGGCACTCTACTAGCTACTGGGGAAGAGCTGAAGACTTTTCAGAGTAAAGCCAGCATTTATGATGTGGTTGGATCAAAGCCCTCGGGAAGTCTGACTGCTGATATAGCTGCGCATGAAATGAGAGTCAGAAGCTGTAAAGATGTCTTACGCATTGGAACATGGAACGTACGAAGCATGAACCAAGGAAAGTTGGAGGTGGTCAAGAATGAAATGGAACGTGTACAACTTGATCTGTTGGGTGTCAGCGAACTGAAATGGACTGGCATGGGGCACTTTGCATCAGATGATCACATGGTCTACTATGCTGGAAATGAAAGACAAAGAAGAAATGGTGTTGCATTTATAATAAAGAAGAAACTTGCAAGAACTGTAATGAAATACAATGCAGTCAGCGAACGCTTAATCTCTATTCGTCTACGAGGATTGCCTATCAACACAACTATAATTCAAGTATATGCCCCAACAACAGCTGCAGAAGAGAATGAAATTGAAGAGTTCTATGAACAAGTACAAGCTGAAATTGACAGAATATGCAAACAGGATATCCTGATAGTCATGGGTGACTGGAACGCAAAAGTTGGCAACAAAGAAGAAGGCAAAGTAGTTGGAAAATATGGACTTGGCAACAGAAATGAAGCTGGAGAAAGACTGATAGAATTCTGCAAGACCAATGATCTATTCATCTCAAACACCTTCTTCCAGCAACACAAGCGGCGACTGTACACATGGACTTCACCCAATGGATTGTATAAAAATCAAATTGACTACATCTGTGGAAGTCAACGATGGAAAAGCTCTGTAACGTCAACAAAGACAAAACCTGGAGCTGACTGTGGTACAGATCATCAACTACTAGTATGCAAACTCAAGCTAAAGTTGAAAAAGAGCAAACCACTCATGAATGCAGCAAAATATGACCGTGAGAATATACCACTGGAATTTAAAGACTGCCTGCAAAATCGATTTGCTGCTTTAGATACAAATGACAGAGCTCCGGAAGAGTTATGGAATGACATCAAGAAAGTTGTGTTGGAAGAAAGCGAGAAGTCTCTACAAAAGGTGAAAAAGCAAAAACGGCCAAAATGGATGACAGAAGAAACTCTGAAAATTGCCCAGAAACGCAGAGAAGCTAAAGCCAGAGGAGAAAGAAAGACAATTGCAGAACTGAACAGAGATATCCAACGTGCAGCAAGACAGGACAAGGAAAAGTACTACAATGACACTTGCAAGGAAATAGAAGCAGAAACTATTAGAGGGAGAACAAGATCGGCTTTCCTAAAGCTAAGAGAGTTAAAGAAAAAGTTCCAGCCTCGAATTGGAATGTTACAAGATGCTCAAGGTTCTATGTTGAATGATGCTGAGAAGATCAAGAAAAGGTGGAAGGAATATACAGAGTTTTATATGATAAAGATCAAGTGGACCAACAGCCGTTTCAACCTGTACCTTATGATCGGGAACCATTGGTGATGAAAGAAGAAGCTGAAGCAGCATTGAAAGCCTTATCAAAGAACAAAGCACCAGGCATTGATAGCATTCCCATAGAAGTATTGCAACAATCTGATGCAGTTGTTACCGTACTCACAAGGCTCTGCCAAGAAATATGGAAGACAACATCATGGCCAACTGACTGGAAAAGATCTGTGTTTATACCAATACTAAAGAAAGGTGATCCAACTGACTGTGGAAATTATCGCACAATCGCTCTGATCCCACATGCCAGCAAGATTCTACTGAAGATTATTCAAAAGAGACTACAACCATACCTGGAACAAGAACTACCTGAAGTGCAAGCAGGGTTCAGGAAAGGGCGAGGAACGAGAGACATCATTGCAGATGTGAGATGGATCCTTGAAAAGACTAAAGAATACCAAAAGGATATCTATTTGTGCTTTATCGACTATAGCAAGGCTTTTGATTGTGTAAACCATGAGAAACTCTGGACCACATTAAGAAGCATGGGTATACCAGAACACCTGATCGTTCTCTTGCGCAATCTGTACATTGATCAAGAAGCAACAGTTCGAACGGAACAAGGAGAAACAGAATGGTTTAAAATAAGCAAAGGTGTAAGACAAGGCTGCATACTTTCCCCCTACCTGTTTAATTTATATGCAGAACAAATCATCAGAGAATCAGGATTGTATGAAGACAACAGAGGTGTGAAGATTGGTGGAAGACTCATCAACAACCTTCGCTATGCTGATGATACCACATTACTGGCTGAAAGTGAAGATGATCTGAAACATTTGCTTCTCACAATCAAAGAACATAGTCTCAAAATGGGCCTGCACCTTAATGTAAAGAAGACAAAGATGACAACTGGCATAATCAACAGGTTCATCGTTGAAGGAGAAGAAATTGAAATTGTGAACAACTTTAACCTGCTTGGGTCAACTATCAATAAAGAAGGAACAAGCAGTCAAGAAATCAGACGACGCATTGCTCTTGGCAGAATGGCTATGAAAGACCTAGATAAGATTCTCAAGAGCAGAGATGTCTCTCTCCATACAAAGATTCGACTTGTTCAAGCCATGGTATTTTCAATAACATCATATGGATGTGAAAGCTGGACAGTGAAAAAGACAGATAGGAAGAAAATTGATGCCTTTGAATTATGGTGTTGGCGGCGAATACTGTGTATTTTATTTATTTATTTATTTATTTATTTACATTTCTTCTATACCGCACTATTTGCGATCAGCGCGGTTTACATAGAACAAACAGTATCCGACAATAAACAAGAGTCAGGTCATTACAAAGAACAGGAGCAATTAACTTGGATAACAGGGGAAACTATCTACATGTGCAGAAATTTGAATAGATAACTATGTACATGTGAGATGGAGTTATTGTGCGTAGATCATTCATGGTGGTTGGGGTTCAGTGGAGTCTGTGAGGTATTCAATAAAGAGGAAGTGTTTTAAGGCCTTCCTGAACTGGCTCAGGTTGGGGATGGCTCTGATGTTTGGTGGTAGGGAGTTCCAGAGGCTTGGGGCGCTTAGACTAAAGGCTCTGTTTGATGTTGCTTTGGAGCATTTTGTCATGTCTCTCGGTATTGCTAGCATGTTGGCTACTGAGGTTCTTCTTAGCCTGGTGGTAGTGGGTGGTTGAATGAGGTCACATAGTGAAGAAGAGGAGAGCCCCTTGATGGCCTTGAATGTCATCACTAAGGTCTTGAAGCTAATCCTAGCTGGAATGGGGAGCCAGTGTAGCTGCTTCAGGAGGGGTGTGATGTGTTCTCTCCTTGGTACTCCGAAAAGGATTCGCGCTGCACTGTTCATGGTGAGTTGTAAGGGATGTAGGGTTGCTTGAGGTAGTCCTTGTAAGATGGCGTTTGCATAATCGAAATGAGGGATGATGAGGGCTTGATATACGGTGCGGAAGTCTCTTGGATCGAGTAGGGGGCGTATGTGTCTGAGGGATCTGATCTTGAAGTAGATAGCTCTTACTGTTTTAGCTATGTGCTGCTTCATATTGAGGTTCTGATCCAATGTAACTCCGAGGTACCGTATGGCTGATTTTACTTGCAACTTGGCGTTGTCCACTGTCAGGTGGCTAGGTGGTGTGAAAATCAGGATTTCTGGATATAAACAGGACCTCCGTTTTTTTATGTTGGATGCGTAGATTTTGGGAGAGGAGCCATTCGGATATTGCGTTGAAACAATTAGTTAGTGGGGTGAGGTCTGGGTAGGTCAGGGATATTGGTAGGTACAGTAGGACGTCATCTGCGTATATCATGCAGCTCACGTTGAACGATCTAATGATGTTACAAATGGGTTGGATGTAGATGTTGAACATAAGTGATGATAGGGATGAACCTTGAGGGACTCCTTGACTTTGTAGGAATGGCTCGGATGTTGTTCCATTTGCTCGGACTTGTTGCCATCTTCCAGACAGGTAAGACCTGCACCACTCCAAAGCTGTTCCGGTGATGCCTTTTTCTCTTAGCCGACTCAGGAGAATCTCGTGGCAGACTGAGTCGAAGGCTGCCGCTATATCTAAAAAGATGAGCGCGAAACCTGAGCGTGAGTTGTCAATGCCTGAGATTATGGTGTTGAAAAGAGTGGAGAGTAGTGTTTCCACTCCGTGTGATTCTCTGAATCCGTGTTGTGATGAATCTAGGGGTGCATTGGTGTCCACATGATCTTGTAGCTGCCTGTAGACTATCTTTTCAATGATTTTAGCGAGCATCGGGATGCTGGATATGGGTCTGTAGGACTCGACCTTTTGAGGGTCTAATTTGGTGTCCTTAAGTAGAGGTCTGACTGAGGTCTGTTTGAGCGTGGATGGGAAAGACCCGGTGTTAAAAGATAGTTCTATCATTTTAGATAAGATAGGTGCAAGGTCGGATCGCAGATCTTTTATCCAGAATGCTGGACATGGGTCTGAGAAAGCAGTGGAAGTATTTAGGGTAGCGATGGTTTCTTCAATAGTTTTCTTAGATGGTGTGGTAAAGGTAGTTAGATACGCTGAGCATACTTGAGAATCAGAGAGGTCCGGTATCGTCAATTTGTCGGTCTTGCATAGTTTCGATTGCATGAAGGTGGCATAGTCCTGCGGGTCTATAGTTCCTGGGTGCTCCGGGGTCGGTTCCTTGGCAAGAGTTTTGACCAGGTTGAAGAGGTCGTGTGGCTTGTTTAATGAACGTTTCAGGGTGTCTGTGTGATGTTGTTTCATCTTGTCTGTAACAGCCCTGCGATGTGTGTGTAGGTGTTGGGTGTATGCTGCTTGGTCACTGCTGGTACGTGATTTCCTCCAGTGCTTTTCCAATCTCCGTAGGATGGTTAATGACGCCCTTAGGTCAGCTGTGAACCATGGTGCGGATGGTCTTTTGTTTGGGGCTTTGGTAGTAGGGGGGCGGATTGCGATAGCGCTAAGTTTGCTGTTCCATGTGGAGATGAGGACATCTAGGTCTTTGTGAGGTCTTGTCAAGGAGAAGTGCTTGTTTCAGCCATGATGCGTTCTTTGTTGAACGGGTGAAAACCTCTGGCAGTGGAGAATGTGTTCTTATGTGAGTTCGAACTTGGTTTTTGTGACTTGATGGGGGTCGGAATCTGGAAGGAGATGAGCTTATGATCGGACCATGGAACTGCTGTTAATGATAGCGTGACGTTTTGAACCTGTTGAAGTACTGTTTGTGGGGCGAATATCAGGTCAAGAATGTTTCCCTTTGTGTGTGTTGGTTCTTGTACCAATTGGGTGTATCCCAGGATATCTAGGGCTTCTATGAAGGCGGTTGCCTGATTGTCCTGTAGGGATGGCAGGTTTGAAATCACCTAGGATCCAATTTGGTCTGTGTGGGGCATGGTATTGGATGCTAAGTTTATGATATTGGAGAGGTTGTCTGGATCGGCTGAGGGCGCTCTATAAATAAGGTTTATGGAGCAGGAGTGATTGGCTATAGATACTGTTTCAAGGGTGTTGATGCTGTTGGATTCTACCATTTTGAATTGAAGGTCAGATCTGGTGATGATGGCAACTCCTCCCCCTCTTTTGTTTTGCCTATGGCTGGTGAAAGTAACAAAGTTGAGTGGTAGGAGTTGATTGAGGATGGTGTTATCTTCCGGTGAGAGCCAGGTCTCGGTGATCATAATGATGTCTAAATTAAGATGCGTTATTGTTTCAGTGATTGCTGGCCATTTTTTGCGAAGTGAACGAGAGTTAATGAGTGCGCACTTCAGACTGCTAGTGAGTGGGCGTTTATTTTGCTTAGGTTTTGAAGAGTTTTGTAGTGGAATGAAAACTAGGTGGGGGCGGCGTGGATAGCTAGCTCCATGATAAAGATTGTTGGAGTTATCGGGCATACCGTCCGTGTATACCATGGACTGCCCGAAGAACAAACCAGTTGGTACTAGAGGAGATCAAACCTAAGCTTTCTTTAGAAGCTCAGATGACAAGACTTCGACTTTCATACTTTGGACACATCATGCGAAGAGAGAAATCATTAGAGAAAGACATTATGCTTGGCAAGATAGAAGGTCAACGCAAAAGAGGAAGGCCAGCAATGAGATGGATTGATACAATAACAGCAGCTACAGGTACCATTCTGTCAACAATGAGCCGCCTGACTGAAGACCGAACACAATTTAGGATAGCTATCCAGAGGGTCGCCATGAGTCGACTCCGACTCGACGGCACTTAACAACAACAACAATAATAAGTTTTTTTAATAAGTGCACCCAGAGGAATATATTGTTGCATAGTTCTGACTCATAGTCCTCAGGAAAATGCAGCCTGACTGCCCGCCCCCTCTGTCTGTTGTCAAGTACGTCATCATGGGGGGGGGGGGTCGGAGTCCACGCAGATTCTGTTGAAATGTATGACTAGGAATTTTAGCAAGGGATTTGCTAGAGACTACGGAATTAAAATGTCTCCATCCCTATTAGGAATGCTCTGTGAAAGGGAGTGGCCAGTGTTGGTCACTTCATGGCCCCATGAGGGCACCTTTGATATTAGTATAGTTTCCCGTGTTTATCAGGTTGTACAGAAAATGTTCCCTGATCAATTCCCCTATATAGATTCCTGGTTAAGTGTTTGTGAAGGGAAAAAAAGTCCTCCTGGATAAAGCGTTGCTATGAGGAATAGTGTAGGAGATTGGTAGCAACCACAAGGGGGGGCCCGGAAGTCTGGAAAAAAAAAGAAGAAAAAAGCTGCCCGTTTATTCTGCCCCAGAATCTCCAGACATTCCACTCTGTCTGTCCCAGTATCTTTATAGGCCAGTCCCCTCAGCTCTGTCACCACCCTGGGCAGAGCCTGGGGCAGGGGGGGACACCTCCCTGCAGAGGTACCCCAAGTAGTTCACCAGCCACCTCCGCAGCAGGAGGACGCGCACCCCCTCTTGACCGGAAGCCCCGGCTCAGTTCAGAGTGCCTCGGGAGGACCACAGTCCACCGATGACACTGCCAGCAGGGATTCATTTGCCAGTTGGGGTCACTTACTGCAGACAGACAAAGCTGGGGAGCAGAATTTCAACAATCCAGATCACCTTATACCTTATACTTTCCGAAGTACAACAGCAAGTCAAAGGGATGGTAACCTTATGCCATTGCGTCAAGTACCTGGTATACTTATCCTAAATGAACAGGGCCTGAAAAAAGGAGGCCAGAAAGCTATGAATATCGGGAAGGTATCAGAAGTTATCCAGGGTCTGAATGAGAGCCCAGCGGCCTTTCATGAGCAGTTGTCTAGTTGTCTGAAACCTATAGATTGTATACTCCATACGAGCCAGCCCAGGAGAATTTGCGTATGGTAAATGTAGCCTTTGTCAGTCAGTCCCAGAGAGATATAAGATGAAAAATTACAGAAAATGGATGGATTTGCGGGCATGAATACAGCACAGTTAATGGAAGTTGCTCAGAAAGTGTTTGTGAATCGTGAAAATGAACGTAACAGAGAAAGTGAACATAAAATGAAGAAGAAAGCAGATCTTCTTGCTGCCGCTTTAATTGAACGACGTGGAGGAGGTTTTCCTAATCGAAGGAGCAGAGGACGTGGAAGGGGTCGTGAAAATAATTGGACCCCACTGGGTGCGAATCATCAGTGCGCCCATTGCAGAGAAGAAGGACATTGGAGAAGTGAATGCCCGCATCTTGACTCCACCCCCAGGAGGGGAGGAGGGAGTCCCTGGAGAACAGGAGGTCGATTTCAGAGTCGTGGAGGAATGAACCGAGCACAGTTCCAGCGAGAGAGGGAAGAAGCTATTGAGGAAGTGATCTTTTGCAGAGGGCTATGACATGGATGAAGACTAGGCCAGACCGGGCTCCAAGTTCACCCTGGGTCCCCAGGAGCCTATGGTCAGTTTGAAGATAGGGGACCAATATATGGACTTTATGGTGGATACAGGAGCTGAACATTCAGTGGTGGCAAAGCCAGTGGCCCTCTTTCCTCTCGATCTGTCACCATTATTGGGGCAACTGGGGCTAGGGCCACCAAGCCTTTTCTGAAGAATCGCATGTGTGAACTAGGGGGGCAGAAAATAACGCACCAGTTCCTGTATATGCCTGAATGCCCTATTACACTTTTGGGCCGAGATATGCTTGCTAAGCTCCAGGAGCAAATATCTTTCACTGAAGGAGGAGAAATGCAGATGACTGTAAAGCCTGCTGGATTGATGGTGCTGACTGTCCCCCGAGAAGAAGAATGGCGGTTCTATAATGTATCTCCAACCAAGCCAGCTAGTTCTTGTATACCCACCAATCTTTTGGCTCCGCCTGAAGTATGGGCGGAGGATACTCCACCTGGCCTAGCGAAGAACATGGCCCCTGTCGTTGTCACCCTCAAGCCAGGAGTGGAACCAGTGCATGTGAAGCAGTATCCTCTTCCTCGACCAGCCATTGAAGGTATCTACTGCCATCTGATGAAAACTGCTGAAGTATGGACTTCTCAAGGAGTGCCAGTCACCTTGGAATACCCCCCTTCTCCCAGTTAAGAAACCTGGGATGGGGGATTACCGCCCAGTACAAGATTTGAGGCGGGTAAATGATGCAGCTGAAACTATACACCCAGTGGTACCAAATCCTTATACTCTCTTGGGACTGATCCCCGCTGAGGCTACTCATTTCACCGTCCTGGACCTGAAAGATGCCTTCTTCTGCATACACCTAGCCCCCACCAGTCAACCTTTGTTCGCTTTTGAATGGCAAGACCCCACAACAGGAAGGTGGGGCCAACTTACCTGGACTCGATTACCTCAAGGATTTAAGAATTCACCCACTCTCTTCAGTGCTGCTTTGAATCAGGATCTCTCAAGCTACTCTGTGAACCCAGGACAAAGGGTTCTTCTTCAGTATGTGGATGACCTGCTCATAGCCACAAATTCAGAAAGTGAATGTCTACAAGCCACCATAAATGAGGCACCTTCTAAATGAGGCTGGATACAAAGTCTCAAGAGCAAAGGCGCAATTATGTCAAACTGAAGTTAAATATCTAGGATTCCAGTTGTCTAGAGGAATTCGACGCTTGGGGCCGGAACGCAAAGAAGCTGTATGCAGTATTCCCACTCCAACCACCAGGAGGCAAGTGAGAGCCTTCTTGGGGGATGCAGGGTACTGTCATATATGGATCCCCAATTTCGCTCTGTTGGCAAAGCCATTGTATCAAGTCACCAAAGGAATGGAGAGGTCTCCATTGGAGTGGGGACCTGAACAGGATGCAGCATTTCGATCTCTAAAAGCCGCTCTGATGTCATCACCAGTTCTGGGTTTACCAGATGTCCAGAAACCTTTCCGTCTCTATGTCCATGAGTCACAAGGAAATGCTCTAGGGGTGCTGACTCAATCTCTTGGATCTTGGCAACGGCCAGTAGCCTATATGTCAAAACAGTTGGATGTGGTAGCAAGAGGTTGGCCCCCTTGTTTGAGAGCTGTTGCAGCTACAGCCCTTTTAGTGAGCGAAGCAGACAAGCTCACTCTGGGACAGAATCTTCAAGTTACTGTACCACATTCTGTTCTGACCCTCATGGAACACAAAGGGAGTTTCTGGCTCACAAATTCACGAATGTTGAAGAATCAGAGTATGCTGTGTGAAAACCCCCAGATACAACTGAAGGTCAGTCAAGCTCTGAATCCTGCTACATTGCTTCCAATTGGTCCTGGCCCCACCGATCATGACTGTCTGGAAATTATGGACACTGTATTCTCAAGTTGCCCGGATTTGACTGACGTTCCTTTGGAAAACCCAGAACGGACTTTCTTTGTGGATGGAAGCAGTCTCGTCATCAATGGACATCGTTGTGCTGGCTATGCAATAGTGACCCTGGACATGGTAGTTGAGTCCTCAGCTTTGCCCCCAAGGGACTTCAGCACAGAAAGCTGAACTGATAGCTCTCACTAGAGCACTGATAATAGGAAAAGGGCTCCGTCTAAATGTGTACACAGATTCCAAGTATGCTTTTACAACTTTGTATGTACATAGGGCCCTGTACAGGCATCTGTATTTGGAAAAACTTAGAGAAGCTAGCAAAGTAGTCAAGAAGGCAAAGATGCAAAAGGAGGAGGAAATAGCCAATGCAATAAAATGGGGGGATAAGACATTTTTCAGATATATTAGTGAGAAGAGGAAGGGCAAAAGTGGTATTGTCAGACTCAAGGGTGCAGGGGGGGAATATGTAGAAGCTGATAAGGATAAAGCGGAATTGCTTAACAAATATTTTTGTTCTGTGTTCACAGATGAAGAACCAGGAGCAGGACCTCAGAAAACACCCACAAATAAGAACAGAAGCGAGGGACATCTTGAACAATTTTCAGAAGACTGTGTTCATGAGAAACTAGCTCAACTTAAAGTAGACAAAGCGATGGGACCGGATGGGATACACCCTAGAATACTGAGGGAACTTGGGGACGTTCTAGCAACTCCACTGACTGACCTTTTCAATGCCTCGTTGGAGTCGGGAGTGGTGCCAAAGGACTGGAGAGAGGCTCATGTGGTGCCTTTACACAAAAGCGGAAGTAAGAATGTGGTTGAAAACTACATGCCGGTTAGTTTAACTTCGGTGGTGAGTAAATTATTGGAAACGCTGCTGAAAGAGAAAATAGTGAGGTTTCTGGAGTCCAGCGGATTACAGGATCCGAGGCAGCATGGTTCACCAGAGGCAGGTCTTGTCAGACAAATCTGATTGATTTCTTTGACTGGGTGACCAGGGAGTTGGACCGAGGGAGAGCTGTAGATGTGATGTATTTAGATTTCAGTAAAGCCTTTGACACTGTTCCTCACAGGCGACTTATAAACAAACTGAGCACCCTAGGGATGGACCCTAAAGTTACTGCTTGGGTTAGAAATTGGTTGGGTGGGAGGCGACAAAGAGTACAAGTAAATGGAGCTCACTCTGAGGAGAAGGATGTTACTAGTGGTGTGCCCCAGGGATCTGTCCTTGGTCCGATTCTTTTTAACATCTTTGTTAGTGATATAGCGGAAGGGCTGTTGGGTAAGGTTTGCCTCTTTGCGGATGATACCAAAATCTGCAATAGAGTAGACACCCAGGAAGGTATAGATAACATGAGGAGGGATCTAGCTAAGCTTGAAGAATGGTCTAGAATTTGGCAGCTGGGATTTAATGTTAAAAAATGTAAGGTTATGCATTTGGGCTGCAGCAATCCAAGGGAGCAATACAGTATAGGAGGTGAAGTACTTTTGTCCACTAAAGAAGAGCGGGACCTAAGCATAGTTGTGTCTGATGATCTTAAAGTAGCTAAACAGGTAGAAAAGGCGACGGCAAAAGCTAGAAGGATGCTTGGGTGCATACGGAGAGGAATGGCTAGCAGAAAAAAAGGAGGTGATAATGCCTCTGTATAAGTCTTTGGTGCGACCTCATTTGGAGTATGGTGTGCAATTCTGGAGACTGCACCTTCAAAAGGATGTGAACAGGATGGAGTCGGTGCAGAGGGTTGCTACTAAAATGATTAATGGGCTTCATTATAAAGCATATGAGGACAGACTTAAGGATCTTAATATGTACACCTTAGAGGAAAGGCGGGATAGAGGTGATATGATTGAGATGTTTAAATACCTCCATGGCATAAATGTTCAGGGAGAGAGCCTCTGTCAATTGAAAGCAAGTTCTGCTACGAGGGGACATGGGATGAGGGTGAAGAGAGATAGATTCAGGAGTGATATGCGGAAATATTTCTTTACAGAAAGAGTAGTGGATCCATGGAATAGTCTCCCAGTGGAGGTGGTAGAGATGAGGACAGTAACTGAATTCAAAAAAGCATGGGACCAACACAGAGGATCTCTAAAGGTAAAAAGTGGACTGTTGTAGTTGTTGTTATGGAAGGACAGACTAGATAGGCCATGTGGTCTTTTTCTGTCATCATGTTTCTATGTTTAATGAGGGTTGATAACCTCAGGAGGCAAGTCCATTAAGTATGGCCCCAAGATATTGACACTATCAGATGCATACTGCCTACAGACCTCAGAATTTAGGAAAGGTAGAATGTATGAATAGAACCCTGAAATCTCAGTTGTCTAAACTTTGTCAAGATGTTCACCTGAAGTGGCCCCAGGTTCTTCCTATAGCCCTTCTTAGGATATGCTTAGCCCCTACTAAGTCTTTAGGAGTTTCCCCTTTTGAGATTCTGTATGGGCGACCTGTGCCTGTTGTACAAGGAATAAAAGGAGATATGAGACAGATTGGATCTGAAATTACTGGATAAGGACTATTGGCTTTAAGTTCTGTTTTGCAGAGTCTTCATACGTGGGTACAAGATCAGCTGCCCATCCATCTAACAGAACCTCTGCATCCTTTCAAGCCTGGAGTCTCGGTGTGGATCAAAGAGTGGAGAAAGACACCGTTGACACCGCATTGGAAGGGACCTTATGTTGTAATCTTATCAACTCCAACAGCAGTTAAAGTTGCAGAACTCGAACCCTGGATTCATCACAGTTGAGTAAAGCCAGCAGCCATTGATAGCACTGTAGAACGGAAAGCAGCTACAAAAGTATTAGCTATGTGGCAATATTACCCTATACCCCAAAATGATGCTTTTACGCAAGTATAATATGTGATTTAATTCTCACCCTTTCTCACTTGCGGGTGAGAATAATCAAAGGGGGGAATGTGGTAGGCTATGGCCTATAATAGCCTGTAGAACATATGAGAAGCCTGAAAATTAGGCCTAAGTTCCCCACCACCACTTGGAAATAATAGTGCTGAGAAAGACCAAAGTCAGTAGAAGTTTGAGAATCCGCTTTAAACTGCTTTTGATAAGTTTGTATGAATCCTTTATTAAATTATTTTATGCTGATGATAGATATGTTCCAGTGTTCTGCATTCTCACATTCTCTGAGCTTAGAAATGACCTTGCAGTAGAGATGTATCTATGTCTAGACACGGGCGGCCCAAGGGGGGTGCGGGGCCATGTGCAGAGACTCGGTGCGGGGCCTCATTTGCATAAGTGGCCTTATTTGCATAAATATTTGCATAATGTTACCATACACTAACTTTTAGTAAACATGTCTCTTAATGAGTGTATGGATAAAGAAAGACTAAAAGATTTCTACATTACTATAATACAGTGCCAACCGCCAGGCACATTAGGAACTACTACAAACGCTGCCCATTTAGAACCCATAGCAAACCCGCCGTAAAATGATTAGTGGGCTTCATTATAAAGCATATGAGGACAGACTTAAGGATCTTAATATTGTGATGCAGCAAGGGGCACACCGCCCAGGGAAAATAAGATAAAAGAAAGACTTACCTCAGAGTCAGCTTTAGAAAGCAGCACTAGGCACCATGATTCACTGCAGCAAGGGAAATTCTTGCTACGTAGCAAACAAAAGTCCCATCAGGAACACCTGAGTGAGAGTCCCCAGGTCACGTGTAGAGCTAGGGATTATTTAGGGCAGGGTTCCAGTCAGTTAGAGCAGAGTCAGAAGCAGGATCACCACGGGAAGCAGTAGGAGAGAGAGGAGCAGGAGGTGTGTCCCAGGTCAGCTGAGCAGAAGCCCCAGGGGATTGCTGGGAGGAAATTCTTCTCACGAGGAGTCAGGAAGTGAGTCTGTCTCCAGCTCTCGAGAAGGAAGGTTCAAGGCAAGCTGCACTAAGGGAAGACCTGCTACCAGGAATAGCTTTGGAGAGAAGCCAGGATTACCCCACTACCCAAGATGCCAGCATTTGCCAGCTCAAGGCAGAGGTCACGGTGAGAGGGAAGTGTTGGGGGATGGGCACTCCATGCATGACTACAGCTTAAGAAATAGGTGTAAAGTTAGGAACAAATATACTCCTGTTCAACCAGCCCGGGAGGCTAGAAGCAAAGGCTATAGAGAGCCAAACATAAAGACAAGCCCTGCAGAGAGAAGGAAACTTCCCTATAGTAACAAAGAGAAGTTTAAAGCTTATAACTGCAAAGGGCGGGGTTCTGATTACAGACATAAGAAGCAAGATGTTTCAGAGCTAATGTTCTGGGAGTCAAACCCAGGCAGAACCAGCTACAGAGAGAGATATAGACCCAAAGGGGGAAAAGCCTCCAGTGACTGTTATAGTGAAGTGTCACAAGACGCTATAGCTGAATACCGTTCTCAAGAAGGGTCTGATACCAGCAGTGTGAGTAGTGCTGGGGAAATGATATGGGAAGACGCTGCTAGTCTGCAAGAGGATATTCCTATGGATTGCAGTGTCTGTGTTAAATGCAACCGTATGATGTAAATACTGGATGAAGAGAACTCTGTGAATATAACAAGAGAATATACGTGTGTCACCACTTTTGTTGCTAAGCTTATCTGATTTAAAGTTTCTGTTTCCTTTGACAAAGTCCGAGCGGGACGGGGAATAAAACCCACTTTTCATTTCAAGTTGCTCTGAAAGACTTTTTATTTACAAGGCCAGAGCAATTACTTGTGCATACGCCCTAGGCAACCGCCTATATAGGGCTAAACAGGCCTCTAACCACAGGCCCCATCACAGGTTGGCGTAGTTGGCAGGATCCAGTCCAGGAAACAAGGAGCTACAGTGCAGAGTGACAACGCGGGACGAGCGGAGTTGGCACGCACGGAGGAGGATCCAGGTTCCAGGAGTGCGACCGCAAGCACCTTCTCAAAATAAGACCCTCCACCTTGCTCAGGTAACGGGTATTTGGGCACAGGTTGGGGAGGATCGCTGGTGAGAAGAAGAGGCTTGGGAGGAGAAATTTTTATCCTTGTTATTGTGCCGCACTTGGTTTGGTGTGTTTCTGATTTGTTTCAGGAAAGGAGATGACGACGACGATGGATGCACAGGAGGTTCTCAGGTGGATGAGCAGCCAGTTCGAGAAACAGGGAGAGCTAGCTCGGCAGAACCAGGAGCAGGCCATCGCTGCCCTGGTGGAGCAACAGAAGCCCCTGACGGACTTAATGCGGACTATCCTGAAGGAGCCTAAGAAGGACGAATCACCAGCAGCCATTCCTATCTGTGGGGTAGGCCCACAGAGCTGTGGGATTTGGACTTTAGGACAAATGCATGCTAGTGACAATTTTGATGACTTTGTGCAAACATTTGAACGAATAGCTAGTAATGCTAAATGGCCACAAGAGCAGTTAGCCGTTAGGCTGGCCTCAGCGTTAACTGGTGAGGCTCAGGCAGCCTATAGGGCCATGCCAGCAGCTCTTGCAAGTGACTATCAAGAGGTTAAGAGAGCTGTACTGGATAGGTTGGGCTTAACCCCTACCATGTACAGACGCATGCTAAGGTCTACCCGGATTCAACCAGAGGAAACACCAAAGGCACTGTATCACAGAGTGCATGGGTTGGTTTTAAAGTGGCTTGAACCCGAGGGTAAACGAATGGAGGAAGTACTTGATCTAATTGTATTAGAGCAGTTCTTTGACGCAGTACCTGAAGAGGTTAGAACATTTCTTACTCTACAGAATTGTAGAACCTCTGCTGAAGCAGCGCACCTAACGGAAAGATTCTTTGAGGCTGAACTAATCAAAGGAGCCAGCGCTAGCAGCAGGTCAGGGTTAGACAACTCTGTAAGAAATGCTAATATGTCTTTAAGGAACAAGGTGGGTTCACAGGAATCCAGGTATATAAAAGCAGAAGGTAACAAGGTGTTAAAGTGTTTTAAGTGTGGGAAAAGTGGACACTTTAAAAGGGAATGCAGGTCTCGCACAGCACTTGTTACTGGCCAGGTTCACCTCACAGCTGCAGGTTTCCGAGTAGATGTGGAGGTACAGGGAGTCCCAGCTAAGGCCTTGCTTGACTCGGGGGCCGACCAAAGTATGGTCTCTCGCCGTTTTTGGAAGGCCATACAGGCCCAGAGGGGTTTTCCCCCGAGTCAGCAAGAGGGAACAGCGAAGATTCAGTGTGTGCACGGGGCAACAACTTCATATCCTTTGTTCAGGATAAAAGTTAAGGGCTTAGGCACACGAAGGGAAGTATTAGTAGCCATCATTCCCAGGCTACCCTACGACATCGTGCTAGGAAGAGATTGGCCACCCTTCTATAAAGGCATGGAGAGCAATACATGCATAAAGGGAGGGTTAGTTTCCACCAGATCTCAGGCGAAGGAACTGAGGACCCCTAGTGACACTTTAGTGGAGGAAAATCCTAATCCTATAATGGAAGAGGGTGAGGTAGAACCAGAAGAGGGGGAAGAGGTGAGTGCAGATGAGGGCCTACACGAGCTTCCCAGGCACGATGATTTAATTGCTAACCCCAGCGAAGGGAAAAAGAAGAGTAAGGGTGAAAAGCGCCGAGAGAGGCAGCACCGAGCCCAGTGGAGAGCCGGAGTAGCCGATGGGCAAGGCTTGCCATGGGTACCGGCGGACCTAGTAAAAAAGTTTCCGTCCTTTGCTAAAGAACAGAGGGCAGACCCTGTATTAAAATATGCCTTCGAGTTTGCAAAGGCGGAGAGGGACGTACTCCCTAGATTCCTATTAGAGGAGGAGATATTATACAGGGAGAGTAGTAACCCCCAAAATAACGCCATTAGGAAACAGTTGGTAGTTCCTACCACATTTAAGGCTGTTGTCATGAGGCTCGCTCACGACCATCCTATTGGAGGGCATAAAGGGGTACAGGCCACACTCGACCAAATTCTCGAGCGGTTTTATTGGCCTGGAGTATTTCGCGAGACAAAGAAATTTTGTGAGGCTTGTCCGGCTTGTCAGCGAGTAAGCGCTGCAAAGCCTGCAGGAGTTCCCCTGATCCAGATGCCTACCATAAACGGAACCAGTTAGGAGAATGGCAATGGACATTGTAGGGCCCCTAATAAGAACCCCTAGGGGATTTCAGTATATCCTAGTTATCATGGATGTAGCCACTAGGTTCCCCTGGGCGATTCCTTTACGGAACATTTCTGCTAGATTTATAGCCACAGAATTAATAAAGTTATTCTGTGAGGTAGGTTTCCCGAGGGAAATGCTCACAGACAGGGGAAGCAATTTTGTCTCAAAATATTTAGCACAGGTATGGGATGCTTTTGGCATCACCCATATAAAAACAGCGGCGTATCATCCACAGACAAACGGTCTAGTGGAACGCTTCAATCAAACCCTTAAGCAGTTGCTGAGGAGAGGGTTAGAAGGGCAAATGGCGGACTGGGATGTTATGCTCCCATTTGTCCCTATATGCTAGTAGGGAACGGACACAAACTTCCCTGGGAACATCTCCCTACGAACTTATGTTCGGACGGGCACCACGAGGGGTCTTGGACATATTAAGAGACCAGTGGGTGGAACCAGGTGAGGAAGAAATAGGAGTTCCTCAATTTCTTTGCGGGCTACGGAGTCGCCTCCAGAGGGCATCTCAAGCCGCGGATAAGAATCTGCAGGATAGTAGAAAAACACAGAAAAAGTACTATGACAGGGGTAAAAAACCTAGACAGTTGGCCACAGGTGATAAGGTCGTGGTAATGGTCACTGATCCAGGGCCAAAATTTGAGGCCCGGTGGAAGGGTCCCTATACGGTAGTGGATCGCAAGGGTCCGGTGTCATATCTAGTCAAGAGTGACAGAGGGCGCCTTCAGACGTACCACATAAATGTTTTAAAACCATGGCATGAAAGGATGGCCACTGTTAGCAGTTTTAATATAGTACCCAAGTACCGGGCAGCACACACAGGTCCCCGGAAGCCCTACGAGGAGGGTAACCCATCGTACAGCAGGTATGAGGGAACACTCATGAGGCTAGGACAGATTCCGCGCTGTGTGCACAATAGTTTACCAGCACGGAATATCTTAAGAGGGGGGATATGTGATGCAGCAAGGGGCACACAGCCCAGGGAAAATAAGATAAAAGAAAGACTTACCTCAGAGTCAGCTTTAGAAAGCAGCACTAGGCACCATGATTCACTGCAGCAAGGGAAATTCTTGCTACGTAGCAAACAAAAGTCCCATCAGGAACACCTGAGTGAGAGTCCCCAGGTCACGTGTAGAGCTAGGGATTATTTAGGGCAGGGTTCCAGTCAGTTAGAGCAGAGTCAGAAGCAGGATCACCACGGGAAGCAGTAGGAGAGAGAGGAGCAGGAGGTGTGTCCCAGGTCAGCTGAGCAGAAGCCCCAGGGGATTGCTGGGAGGAAATTCTTCTCACGAGGAGTCAGGAAGTGAGTCTGTCTCCAGCTCTCGAGAAGGAAGGTTCAAGGCAAGCTGCACTAAGGGAAGACCTGCTACCAGGAATAGCTTTGGAGAGAAGCCAGGATTACCCCACTACCCAAGATGCCAGCATTTGCCAGCTCAAGGCAGAGGTCACGGTGAGAGGGAAGTGTTGGGGGATGGGCACTCCATGCATGACTACAGCTTAAGAAATAGGTGTAAAGTTAGGAACAAATATACTCCTGTTCAACCAGCCCGGGAGGCTAGAAGCAAAGGCTATAGAGAGCCAAACATAAAGACAAGCCCTGCAGAGAGAAGGAAACTTCCCTATAGTAACAAAGAGAAGTTTAAAGCTTATAACTGCAAAGGGCGGGGTTTCTGATTACAGACATAAGAAGCAAGATGTTTCAGAGCTAATGTTCTGGGAGTCAAACCCAGGCAGAACCAGCTACAGAGAGAGATATAGACCCAAAGGGGGAAAAGCCTCCAGTGACTGTTATAGTGAAGTGTCACAAGACGCTATAGCTGAATACCGTTCTCAAGAAGGGTCTGATACCAGCAGTGTGAGTAGTGCTGGGGAAATGATATGGGAAGACGCTGCTAGTCTGCAAGAGGATATTCCTATGGATTGCAGTGTCTGTGTTAAATGCAACCGTATGATGTAAATACTGGATGAAGAGAACTCTGTGAATATAACAAGAGAATATACGTGTGTCACCACTTTTGTTGCTAAGCTTATCTGATTTAAAGTTTCTGTTTCCTTTGACAAAGTCCGAGCGGGACGGGGAATAAAACCCACTTTTCATTTCAAGTTGCTCTGAAAGACTTTTTATTTACAAGGCCAGAGCAATTACTTGTGCATACGCCCTAGGCAACCGCCTATATAGGGCTAAACAGGCCTCTAACCACAGGCCCCATCACAATATGTACACCTTAGAGGAAAGGTGGGATAGAGGTGATATGATTGAGATGTTTAAATACCTCCATGGCATAAATGTTCAGGGAGAGAGCCTCTTTCAATTGAAAGCAAGTTCTGCTACGAGGGGACATGGGATGAGGATGAAGGGAGATAGATTCAGGAGTGATATGCGGAAATATTTCTTTATGGAAAGAGTAGTGGATCCATGGAATAGTCTCCCAGTGGAGGTGGTAGAGATGAGGACAGTAACTGAATTCAAAAAAGCATGGGACCAACACAGAGGATCTTGTAAGGTAAAAAGTGGACTGTTGTAGTTGTTGATATGGAAGGACAGACTAGATAGGCCATGTGGTCTTTTTCTGTCATCATGTTTCTATGTTTCTATCCTGACAGCATTACCAGGACTCACAAAGGACCATACCCTACCTATCAAAAGGCAACACTGCAAATATTAAACCAATACATTTCAGAGAATACTTGGGAAAGAGAACAAGTGGCAATGTCAAATAGGAATTACATAAACAGACTACCTCAACTCAGTTACACATGCAGAACATACACCATCACCAAACAAGGAATCACAATTTAGAAACAGGAAGGCAATAATTAAACTGGGAACCCCAAAAGCCAAACTTGGAATGTACAACAACACTGTAGAAATAAAACTATAAATTAATTTCCTCTTGTACCAAACAAAGCACAGATGTTAATGATGCACATTTCCCAGAGCTTTCATATTCCAGTTAATAAATTCAAAATAAAGAGATATCTTTCTACCTTTTGTGCATTTTTTTCAGTTGCAATTGGTCCAGCCACATTCTTCTGGTTTCTTCATGTTTTCTGCTAACTCTCCATCATCGGCTGTCCATTTGTCCTTTCTTCTCTCTTCTAGTTTTTTTTCCATTCTCTCTCTCTACATCTGCTTTAACATACTAATCTTTCTACTTTTGCTCTTTCCTCATTCCTATTTCATCCACACAAATTTTACCCCTCCATCCTCAATCCCCACTTACTCTCCCAATACCCGGCCAATTGTATATTTTTCATCCCTCCCACACAAAATATTTTCCCCTCTCCATTTTACTCTCCCAGCCCCATCCCATTCTAATCCTCCCCAACATCAGCTCCCTTCTAGTTCCAGTCTCACCCAGCATCCATTCCCTTCTAGTCCCTGCATCAGCCCATTTCCAGTCCTAGCCCCCCATCAGCCCATTTCCAGTCCTAGCTCCCCCATCCATTTCCAGTCCGAATCCCTTCATCAGCTCATTTCCAATCCTAGCCCCCCATCAGCCCATTTCTAGTCATTTCCTAGCCCCATCATCAGCCCATGTCAAATCCTAGCTCCCCTCCACTCAGCCCAATTCCAGTCCAAGCCCCCCCATGAGCCTACTTCCAGTTCTAGCCCCTCCATGAGTCCATTTCAATTCAAGCCCCCACCACAGCCCATTTCCAATCTTAGTTCCCCCCAACAGCCCATTTCCAGTCCTATCCTAGCTGCTCCATCAGCCCATTTTCAGTCCTAGCTCCCTTCCCTCACAGCCCATTTCCATTCCAAGCCCCCTCCCCATCAGCTATGTGCAGTTCAAGCCTCCCCGTCCACTCAGCCCCTTTCCAGTCCTAGCAACGCCCCAACCCATTCCCAGTCCTAAGCCCCCATCAGTGCACATCCAGTCCTAACCCCCCTACCACCCCATTTTCAGTTTAAGCCCCCCCTATAACCCATTACCGGTCCTAACCCCTCCCCATCAGCCCATTTCCTGTCCTAGCCCCCCCATAGCCCATTATCAGTCCTAACCCCCCCCCATAGCCCATTACCAGTCCTAACCCCCATCACCCCATTTCCAGACAGCCCCATCAGCCCACAGCCCATTACCAGTCCTAACCCCCAACAGCCCACAGCCCAGAAACAGACCTAACCCCATCAGCCCACCTCAAGTCCTAACCCCTCCCCATCAGGCCCATTTCCTGTCCTAGCTCCCCCATAGCCCATTATCAGTCCTAACCCCACCATAGCCCATTACCAGTCCTAACCCCCATCACCCCATTTCCAGACAGCCCCCATCAGCCCACAGCCCATTACCAGTCTTAACCCTCCCCATAGCCCATTACCAGTCCTAACCCCCCCCAACAGCCCACAGCCCACCTCAAGTCAAGCCCTAAGCCCCCCATAGCCCATTACCAGTCCTAACCCCCCATCACCCCATTTCCAGACAGCCCCATCAGCCCACAGCCCATTACCAGTCCTAACCCCATCAGCCCACCTCAAGTCCTAACCCCTCTCCATCAGCCCATTTCCTGTCCTAGCCCCCCATAGCCCATTATCAGTCCTAACCCCCATCACCCCATTTCCAGACAGCCCCTTATCAGCCCACAGCCCATTACCAGTCTTAACACCCCATTACCAGTCTTAACACGCCCCCATAGCCCATTACCAGTCCTAACCCCCCCAACAGCCCACAGCCCACCTCAAGTCAAGTCCTAACCCCCCCCATAGCCCATTACCAGTCCTAACCCCCCCAACAGCCCACAGCTCACCTCAAGTCAAGTCCTAACCCCCCCTACCGGCTCATGGAAAATTAAAAAAAAAAAAAAAGCTGGCTGCTGCCGCGGCAGCAGCAGAATGGAGTGTCCCGCAGGGCCCCCTCTGCCCGGCTGAGCTCTCTCTGCCCGGCTGAGCCCCTCTGCACCGGCTTTCAGATACGCGAAGGGAGAGTGTCTCCCTCGCATCTCTGTTAAGCCCGCAGGAAATTTCCCATCTGCCCCTGCGGGCTTAACAGAGACGCGAGGGAGACACTCTCCCTTCGCGTATCTGAAAGCCGGTGCAGAGGGGCTCAGCCGGGCCGGGAGAGCTCAGCCGGGCAGAGGGGGCCCTGCGGGACACTCCATTCTGCCGCGGCGGCAGCGGCAGTGGCCAGCTTTTTTTAAATTTTAAATTTAATTTTTAAAAAAGCAGAATGTTCTTTGCGCGGGGCCCCCTGAAACGCGGGGCCCTGTGCAAAAAACATTCTTGCTCAATGGACGGGCCGGCCCTGTGTCTAGAAACTGAGCCTTTGTTAGAATAGCCTGAGAAGGGGGAACAGGGTGCTAGGCCCAGAGAGGGTCACCGATTGGATAGGTGTGAGGGGCGTTGGGACCAATAGAAAGGTTGCCTGTATCAGACTGTGAAATTGTATATAATGGATCTGCTGCTGTATTTGGTTGCTCATTCTTTTTCAGACACAAAAGGTGTCCGTTTGAGCCTGTGCACAATAAATTGGCTTTGATCTTTGAACTGACTCCTGGTATTATTTATTGCATGCTTATCAGCTGCTACAAAGTAAGTTCGGATCCTGGCCATGGGTGGCTGGATCAAGAGTCTGGCTGTGGGGAAAGAAGGAAATCAGTGGTGGCTGGCATTCGCGGCACCTGAATGGAGCCACGTTGCCATGGCAACGGGCCGCCATGGCACTGCAGCTCCATTCAGGAGTCTGACTGAAGTAACCGGGCATGTGGCTGGGCATACAGGCCCGATTCTGATCCTGTGGGCACGTCTAGTCTCCGTGGGATCAGAATCTGGTCTACCTCTGGGTGTCCCGATTCTGATCGGCCTCACAGGGGGCTGGTCGGGCAGATTAGAATGTGCCTCTATCTGGATACATATTTGTATTGTTGTTATATGGATAGTGGCCATGGCTGACTACAGTATCCAGATATTTAACGCTGGCCACTATTCAGATGCCAGCGCTGAAGGCTGATGTAAAAAAAAAAAGGCTGAATACTATGGTTCCATTTCCTTTGTAACTCTTGTTGGATTTTCTATTAAAAACAACTAAATTCCCCTCGATCCATACAGGAAGTGATTTTATATAGTCATTTCCTTGTGTATGTGGTGACGCATGGATGTAAATGGCCTTTTATAAAACCTTGAAGGCTGTAAAAGTACGCACTTTGACATGGTGTGTCCTTTGCCACTGGACCTGCACAAGGGGAGAGCTTGGACAGAGCGCAAACGTACATGTGTACGTATAAATTCCTGTAATTTACAAGCTTCAGGGCTAGTGCAAATGCCCAAGCCTACAATGTAGGCATGAGATCTGCCGCATAAGCTAGTATTTTATAAACAAGAGCTGGCGCCTGCATGTCTCTATAAAATAGGCTTAATGTACACATCTAAAAACACACTTAAACTAGGCACTCCCTTCTAAAATGACCCTCACACTCTGAGAGAATGCCACTTGTTCTGTTGTGACACAGCACACAAAACATTATGAAGGTCATTTTAGAAGCTCTGTTTGTGATTTGCACATCGAAAAATGCCCGTTCTCACCACAAGAGCCATTCTATAAAGGCCTGAATTTACACATTTACGTTGCATTCATGGGGGTGTGACAAAAGCGTGTCCAGGGCAGCATATAAAGATCCATGTGCATCTTCATTTTCAGAATGGTGCCGTATACTTCGAACCGGTTACAGACATGTCCATATCTACAAGGTATGACAAAAAAGAAACGAGATTGTGGCAGCCACGCCCATGACTCAATGCCAATTGGTTAACTGCTTATGTCACTGTGTTGCGCAACATCTCACCATTATTCTGCTATAATATTTTTCATCTCTCTCACTCTGTTTTTCTTTTTCAGTTTTTTTTTGTAGCACACTGCTCCATCGCTTTGTCATGCAACTGGAAGTAGCAGAAATATGGAGCAAGAATCAACTTGAAATTTCTGGTTAAGTTGGAGAAGGGCCCAACTGAGTGTCTCCAACTTCTCCAAAAGGCTTATGGAGAAGATGCAATGTCAAGGCTACAAGTCTTCGAGTGGCACAAATGCTTCAAGACTGGCCACGAGGAGGTGGAGGATGACCCCAAGTCAGGATGGCCTTCCACGACAAAGACGGCTGAGAACATTGACAGAGTGAACCAGCTGGTGCAGAGTGATCACAGCTTGATGGTGCAGATGATAGCTGAGGAGCTCAGCCTGAACAGAGAGTCAGTGCGGACCATCTTGGTGCAGGAGCTGGGGATGCGGAAGGTGTGTGCCAAGATAGTGCCCAAGCTTTTATCGGACGACCAGAAGGAGCAGTGGGTCAATGTTTGTCGAAAATTGCTAGAGAAGATTGGAGAAGATCCAGAGTTCGTTGGCCGAGTCATCACAGGAAGCGAGACTTGGGTCTTCCAGTACGACCCTGAAAGCAAGAGACAGAGCCTGCAGTGGAAGACTCGACTGTCACCCAGATCCAAGAAGGCACGCATGTCCAAATCAAGGATCAAGGTCATGTTGATTACATTCTTCAACCAGAAGGGAGTGGTCCACCATGAGTTTGTGCCTGAGGGTCAGATAGTCAATCAGCACTTCTACCAGCAGGTCCCCAATTGCCTCCATGACCGGGTTCAGCGCAGCAGGCGGGCTCTGTGGAGAGACAAGTCATGGCTGCTCCAATACAACAATGCGCCCGCGCACACCGCGCTCAGTGTGAGGCAGTTCTTGGCCAACAAACAGATCACAGCTCTCAACCACCCTCCTTATTCCCCAGATCTCGCACCGTGCAACTTCTGCCTCTTTCCCAGGCTGAAGACTGTGCTCAAAGGAACTAATTTCGCCTTTGTAGAAGAGATCAAGGCCACCATGACGAGGGAACTGAGGGACCTCAAGGAGGAGGACTTTACCGCATGCTTCTATACGTGGCAGAAGCGAATACAGAAGTGCATTAACTCTGAGGGGGATTACTTTGAAGGGGACAATGCGTAATTTCTCTGTAGATTTTGTAATAAAACATTTATGGGACAGTCTTGTTTCTTTTTTGTCACACCTTGTATACTTGCCCCTTTGGTATGAATAAGAATTTGAAAAATGATCACTTCAGCCAGCTTTCAATTCTAAGAATAGCAGGGACATCATTTTTTCTTGCCAAAATAATTTTGATCCCTTATAGAAGAATAGCAGATGAAAATCAATGCCACTTTGTATAGTACTGCAACACTGCATGCCTCTGTTTCTAAAATATTATATACAGCAACCCCCCCCCCCAAAAAAAAAACAACAAAGGCCACGACCACTAAAATATCATCCAAAAGAAAGGGACAGACCAAAACAATGAACTAAATGCAACATTTTTTTGCCGGAATGTTTGTTATGAAAGGAGACAAGATCTCTTGAAAAACAAACACGTTACTTTTAATCGTTTTAAAATGGAAATAAAACACAAAAAGTGTAGACTGCTCGACACAAATAATGTGCAAAACACCAAAGGTGAAAGATAAGAGACTGGTACTTATCCACTCATAATTCCTCTTCTTATCTTAATGCAGCCAGTAATCATTTTGAGCCGAAAGTAGCTGATCCTGTTAACTTGCAGACACATTACTGCATTTCCAGCTCCAATGCATATGAATTCTCTCTGCTTCAAGCGCTGCATGAGGGGACTTCTCGCTCACCCAGCATCAAAACAAAGTGTATCCATATAGCAAATGCTCTTATGTAGAAATACCAGCTTCGGCGTGTGATGTCAGAAAGACAAGCAAGATGGTTAGTTAATACAAAAAAGCTGACAACCAATAAAATCCCAAACAAGTCTCATTCATAAAATACTCCACCAATCAAGTTCAAGATTTAATCCCTTAGGTGTCACAGACTGCAATGTGAACATCCATGATTTTGATAAGCCCTATCGTTTCCTGTAGAGATTCCATCCTTGAAGCCTTATCAAAATGTCAAAAGATGGCAAAACAAGTACAATCATTTATTCGAGACACTTCTCATTTCATTACTTTGATTGAATCCTTTTCCAAGAACTTGGATCACATTGTTTTAGTATTTCCTTGTATACTAATATTTATCAAACTGAAGCTCTGCCAGTCGTAAGTCGATGCTCCATGGAGCTCCCACAGCAGCTGCCAAAGTCCTTTGTTCTACCACTGCTTGAATTAGTAGTAACTAAGAATTATTTTTTGTATGACAAAACATTTTTTCTTCAAGTGTTTGGTATAGTCATGGGGGCAATGGTAGCCCCATCAGCGGCAACCATCTACATGGCTGATTTTGAAACATCTTTCATTTATACTTCCCAGTGGTATACCCACGTTCCTATCTGAGTATGATATCTAGATGATATTTTCTTTTTGTGGGAAGGTTCCATTACAAATTTCCAATTATGTTTGAATTAGATCAACATGATTAAACCAAATATTTAATTTACTACTAAATTTGATGACCAACTTATAGAATGTTTGGATGTGGTAGTATTTAAAGATCGTAATATTTTCTATAATTTCTTGTTTCGAAAACCTGTTCAGCAGAACAGTTTGCTTCAGTATCATAGCTACCACCCAGGCTCTTTGAGGAGGGGACTCCCAATGGGGCAATTTCTACATTTAAGACATATTTGTTCTATTGTGGTTGAGTTTAAAGTTCATGCAAAGGACTTACCCACTAAAGTTATTACTCGGGCATACAGTACAAACGGGCAAGATATTCCCATCGCGACTGGTTATTTTGTGACTATGGGTTTCTGTTGACAGCTGACACCCCATTTGCTAAGATGAAAAGATAGTAGGGGTTTTACCCTTTATGGCCAATGTGGCAAAAATAACAGCATTACTTAAAAAACATTGGCACATCTTGTCTCTTCACCCTTGCTTTCAAAAGGATTTAACAATTGTCTACAATTGGGGCCGTAATATTAGAGATCAAGTTGTGCATACGACTAGAATTAATGATCAGATTTTGCCTTCACATTCTACTGTGGGCTATTTTCAATGCTGTCATTGTCAATTTTGTCAAATGACCTTCCATAGTCCTTCTTGGACAGATCCCACTTCTGGTAACGTTTACCGTGCCCGTTGGAATACAACTTGCACTTCGGTGTTTGGTGTTTACATTTTGATTTGTCCTCGTCAGCTTAAATATGTTGGCCCAACTATTCATCCTTTAAAGTCTTGTTTGAGTGAACAAAGAGACACTGTCAGACTCAATTGTTTCTCACTGCATTGAATTAAAGAAATTAAACTATTCTTTTTCTGACTTGAAATAGCAGTCTATCGATCATGTCCCACTAGACCTACGTGGAGGTGATTGTGAGTCTCGTCTGCAATTGTTGGAACAATCATGGATATTCAAATTTCAGTCTGTAACACCTAAGGATTAAATCTTGAACTTGATTGGTAGAGAATTTTTTTTCTTTTTTAAAAATATTTTTTATTCGTCAAACAACACACTGGGTCATGGTGGGTACGCTTATACCATTTCCCGATAATAAACCAAACATAATCATCTATATTACAACTTATTGTTTTTCTATCCAACATTTCCATCCTCCCCTTCCCTCCTCCCACTTCCTCCCTCCCCATATTCGCAAACTTAGTGGCTCAATGTTTAATCTTTTTTGCTTCTATCTTCTCTTGGTGTGCTCTCCCATCCCGGTGGCCTACTTCCTTTACTGGGTTAAAGGGCTCTCCCTCCCGGACTCCCCTTCTTCATGTCCAACCTTTACATGGCCAGTAGCGCATTCCATGCTCTATGTGCCAGGGTGGCGATATATCGGTCCCAGAGCTGCTGAAACTCCTCCCATTTTTCTTTATTGCTTTTGGCATCTAATCTTTCCATTAGCATCAGCTGATGAAAACTGCCCTGCCACTCCGAAAAAGTAGGTACCTTGTCTTCCCTCCACCTCCTTAGGAGAGGTATTTTGCCCGTTATACAGGCTTTCCTTACCAAAAGTCTTTCCCTTCGCCCTCTAGGGAGGGGTGCAGCATCCTATCGAATATCACAAGAGCCCCAGTCCATTCCACATGTTGAGCAATCAGCCAGCTGATGTACCGATGAATTTGGCGCCAATATCTTTGTACCCTCTCACAGAGCCACCACATGTGACTTAGTCTTGCCATTGGTGTGGGGCACTTTGGACAGCTACCATCTTGTGTCAGACCACTTCTCTGCATCTGACGGGAAGAGAAATGGGTCCGGCATACCATTCGAAATTGTAGCTCCCTAAGCTTGGCTGACTATATCAACGCCGGGATGCATTGTATTGTACCCAGTATTGTACCTGCGGCAACCGGGGACCCAAGTTCCTTTGCCCATTTATGTTGAATAGTAGAGAGGTTCTAGGGGCTAGTCCCTCTCCTCAGTTTATCTGAATAATCAGAGACTAAAAGGCATTTCTGATCTCCCAATTCAAAGAATTTTAGGATCACCATGGCCCTCTCTGCTGCTAGCTGCTCATGTGGAAATGACTTGATATAATGCCGCAGCTGATAGTATGCAAAATGTTGTCCCCTCCTCGTCATATTTCTTCTGTAAATTTTGAAAGGGTTTGCAGAACCCTGACTCATCCACTACATGACCCAGTTTTGTATCCCTTCTGCTCCCCGTCACGAAACATCCTAGTCTCAGTGCCTGGCAAAAATTGTATGTTGCCTGCTATGGGTAGCCAACTAGATACCGCTGGTGATGTCTGCCAACGTCTACACAAGAATCACCACACTGCCCAAATCAGCTTAACTAAAATGCTTTTTATCAAGTGCTGTGGCAGCATCGTGCTATCCATATGAAGCACTGCTAGTAGGGAATGAGGAGAGACAAATGCCTCCTCCAGCCTCCTTAGTGTATATACATCCTTATATCCCAGCCTGTTTCCCAAATAGCGGAGCTGGCATGCCTGTGCATATCAAAATATGTCTGGAAGACCGAGTCCTCCCCACTGACATGGGCCTCACATGCGTGCCAAGGGCAAGCGTGGTCGTTACCCTTTCCACAAGAAACTGCGCAAGACCTGTTCAGTCTCCAAGATATCTCTACAGAGAAGACAAAGTGGGAGCATCTGTAGCATATACAGCAATTTTGGGAATAGCACCATATGATAAGCCACCACTTGGCCCATTAGTGACAGTGGAAGGGGAGTCCAATCTTTTAAGCGGGTTTGCATATGCTGTATCACCTTACTGCAGTTACATTTGTAAAGCTGGTGAGGGTCCCGAGTTAATTGGATGCCCAAATAAGTAAATGCTGTGTTTGCCCGTCGCAGGGGAATGGAGAGTCCCCAAGCTGAGCGTAACTCTCCCAGCACATCCAAGGCTTTGGATTTATCTGTATTTATCTTAAGGCCTGCTATCTCTTGAAACTTGGCGAATTCTTCTAGCACCCTTGGCAAAGCCGTTCGAGGTGAAGTAAGGTGGACTAGCATATAATCTGCAAAGGCTGAGATCTTGAACTCTGTCCGCCCAATCTGGATACCTGGTGCCTCCTGACATGCTACCAATTTACGTATCAACGGATCTAGGGATAGAACAAATAATAAGGGGGGCAGGGCGTAGCCCTGTCGCGTCCTTCATCCCAAGCTAATATCTGCTGATATCACCCCATTTGCAACCACCACTGCTACAGGCTGTGTATATAGTAGCCAAACCATGCAAAGAAACTGGTCCCCTATCCCATAACGGGGCAGAAGTTGGAACAGGTAGTCCCATTCCACCCAGTCAAATGCCTTTTTGTCGTCAAAGCTCACCAAAAGGGACGCCAGGTGGTATCCATATGCCCACTCAAGAGAGGCTATGATCTTATGCAAGTTGTTGGAGACATATCTGCTCCGGACAAAGCCCACTTGGGATTCCTGCACTAGGCTTGGCAGCAGGGGACCAACCGTTCCACTAGGATCTTGGCTAACAGCTTCAGGTCGAAATTAATCAGAGAGATTGGTCTAGAGGATGCCACGTGTAATGGGGTTTTCCTGGGCTTGAGGATTAAAATAATGTGGGCTTTGTTACTGCACCAAACCATCTTGCCTCGCTCTATCTGCTCCTGGTACATTTCCACCAGGGTGGGTGTCACCCTATAGTGCAAAGGTTTGTAGAACTCTGCACTAAATCCGTCCGGGCCAGGTGTTCGGCAGCATTGGGCAGCCTGAATTTTTCGTTGTACTTCTTTAATGGAAATCAGCTTTTCCAGCAGTGCCACCTGCTGTGGAGTAAGGCTTGGCAGTGATAAATACTGCAGATAGGCTGTTATGCATGTTGTAGGGGCCACTTTGTCTGTATACAAGGCCTGATAAAATGTTTGAAAGAGGTGTGCAATCTCCCCAGCTTCCTTGTGAATTTTGCCCTTCTCGTCCTGCAAAGCAGCTATCATTCTTGGGCCCCTTCCCCCTCTGAGACATTGAGGTCAGTAGTCGCCCTGACTTATTGCCATACCGATATAGCTGATATTGATAGTACAGCAGAGATTTTTTTGCCCATTGGTGAAATGTTTTGTTAAGAGCACCTTGTATTTCAAGAAGTCTAGCCTTTGTCTCCTGTGTAGTATTCCTAGCAAGATATCTCTGTTCTAGTCAGACCTGCCTCTCCAGCCTAAATATCGTAGCATTCAACTGATGCCGTCTTCTAATGGCATAGGCTGTGACATCTCTCCTGAGAACTGCCTTGGCAGTCTCCCAGAAAGGTTCTGGGGTCTCTTTGTGCTGCATGTTGTGTGACATGTATGTTTGCCAGCGTCCCTGAAGATAAACTTGAAACTGATCATCTCTATAAAGGTATGAGGGGAGATGCCAGTGTCGCTATTGGGACATTGGCCTCTGCCAGATGATGTCCACCCACACCTGGGAGTGGTCGGAAATTTCATCAGGGCCGATATTCGCCTCTGTCACCTGTGCAAATAAGGGTTCAGAGATCAGCAAAAATCAAAATGGGTACTTGTCCCGTAGGCTCAAGATCTGTGTGAGCAATCTCACTCAGGGGTGCAGCAAATGCTATGGGTCTGCCACGCTTAGGTGGCGCTTAAAGCGACCTAATATCCTCATTGTGGCTTGATGCGCTTCCATGCCCCCCCCTCGATTTGATGTATCCATCTCCAGATCAAGGACACCATTAAAGTCTCCTCTGAGAATGAGAGGGTCCTCCAGGAGATCCTCAATCTTGGAGGCCAGCCTTGTATAGAAAGGGGCATTGGTATTTTTGGGGCCGTAGATGTTACAAAAAATGATTAGTTTGCCCTCTAAATCCCACCTCAGAATAAGATAACGACTGGTCTCATCCAATTTCTCACTACTGTGGGTGAACCGAAGGCTCTTGTCAATCAGGATGGCCACCCCCTTCTTCCCCCGCACAGGGGCTCCAAATATTTGGCCTACCCACTCTTGACTTAGCTTAGCATGCTCAGCCACAGTCTGATGAGTTTCCTGAAGACCTTATAGCGTTTAATGGGAGTATTGAGCCTGCAGACATTCCAAGAAATGATTCTCAGGGGACATCCCATATCTCACGGCTATGATTTACTAAAGACCTTTTCCATCTTCCATAGTGGTCCCCTCAGCCTAGAACTCCTACTTTATTTTGCCACTGGGAGATTGTGCCACCAGTATACTTTCCCACTATAACATTGTGAACCACCTTCCTAACCCTCCCTCCCCCTACAGTTCCCCCAAATCCCTTCCCCTGTCCCCTCCCCTTCATTTCTAACCCTCCCCTTATCCTTAATAGGAAATAAATGGCTAACACTAATCCTTCTCCCTTTCTACGTCCCCATCCCTCTAGTTCTAGATCCTGCTCAATCTCCCCTTTATTTTTTCTCAGGGTCAGTATTTTGCCCTCTTACTTATACCACTCTTCATTTGTCCCTGACCACTAACTGATTTCCCAGAGGTCATAAACTTCCAACCCCTCCCTCCACCTTGGGGAAGGTCGAGCATACATATCTCCTGCACAGGCCGGGTTCTCTCCGCTCTGCCCGTCTACACGTGTATGAGATGTGTTTAATGCCTTTAGTGTGCCCTTAGCCCCATATCATGAGCGTTCTTCCTTAATACCGGGGAGGCGAGGCTCAATCGCTTAGGCCTGTCAGTCAATTATAGCGCAGTAGGAGCTAATCCCAAAAGGGGGGGGCCTCCAACCTTCTGGAGTCCAAGGCCTCCCCCGAATTGGGAGTGCTCCCAGGCTTCCCATCCCGAAGCATCGACTCCTATCCTTGTTTTAACCTACCATAGTAACTAGTGGCTGGGAGCTCCATTATGTCCTTCTGCTCCTCTGATCTTAACTTCTTTACTACCTTTCAGCCCTCTCTCTTACGCACTCCTAATATTCTATCTATTCTCTCCGGTTATATCCCCCTCATTCTCCCCTTTTCTCCCACCATCTTTGCCCTCCCCTCCCCTTCCTTTACACTATATATAAGGGGAAATAGGGCCTTCCACACCCCAAACTTTGCCCTGTGGGCTAAACCTTAACAGGCTTTTCATATCAGCTGCATTTATGAATGTGCAGCATTACCCCTCCACAATCTACCAACTCTTGTTTCCTGCATCTTTGCACCCCTGCAGCCACCTATCACTCATGCTCGCCCACTCATAATGCCGATCCATGCACTCTTGCTATATCCCATTGCCCCCCTTCCGTCCTGCCATCTTAACCTTCTCCCTCCTCGTCCTTTACTCCGCACAAATGAGGAAACATAAACCACCCTCAGCTCCAAACACCAACCCCTGCCCAATGGGGCAATTCAAATCATTTATTTATTTATTTATTTACATTCTCTTATATACCACACTATTCTGCATCAGTGCAGTTTACATCGAACAAACTGAAATTACATTGAACAGGGCATTATAACTTGGAGATAACTATTTTACAGGGAACATGGGCTATGGAGGGTTAAGTGGCTTGCCCAAGACCACAAGGAGCACCTGTGGGACTAGAAACCCCAGTCCTTCCAGCCCAAGGTTGCTGTCCTCTAGTGGGATTTGAACCCCCGACCTTCCGGCCTGAAGTACCTTGCCCCAACCACTAGGCCACTCCTCCACTCCATAACATCATAATATTTAAAATAAAAATCTTTAACAACTTTTTTCATTTTAGCTATAGATATATATCTCAGTCCTTGGCACTGTACCCCTCTGTAGTTGTCTAGCCCAGTTTCCCGCAAAGGGTTCATCAGTGTCCCATGCGGGAGCCAGTGGCATAAAGCTGACTCCCCTCTCCATTGGCGCGAGGCATTAAAGCCATACCTCCTTTCCCCTGAACTTTACATCCAGTTCTGCTCCACTCCAGCTGGGGGATGTGGCCATCTAACTGAGGCACCACAGCAAGTTCAGGTTCCACAGCCAATACTGAAACCAGCGTGGTTCTTAGTAGGAGTATATGGTTTTGTCGTTTGCCCACTACACACATATCTATCCACATAGAGGACTCGCTGCTTGTGTGCATCCCTTAATGTCTCTAACAAGTTATCCACATATGGGGCTGCCAGGTCCGCAGAGTCAAACATCTTTATAGTGCCATTAACAAAAATCCAGAGGCTCGCTGGGTATAAAACTGCAAATTTCATTTTGGCATCTACAAGTTTCTGACATACTCCAGCATAGGCACACCTCTTCTGGCTCAGCGAAGGAGAATAATCCTGAGAGACCTTGATCTGAACTCCTTCGTGCAGGAGCGTTCCCTTTTCCCAAGCCATTCTTAGGATGTTTTCCTTCTGCGCAAAATTCATAAATCTTGCCAGCGCAAGTCGGGATCAATGATCTTGTGCATGGGAGGATTCCAGCCGATGCGCCCTCTCTATAGCTATGGCACCCGCAGTCTCCAATGGCAGAGCGAGCGGCTGCAGAGTCTCCTGATACCATCTAAGCTCTACTTCTCTGATCGACTCTGGAATGCCAAAAAACTGCAGTTTTTTTTGATGACCTCTATTTTCAAGGTCATCAAGTTTGTTTGCCTGCCTTGCCATCAGCTCCATCAGTCGCTGAATTTCTTTTCCGTCCGTAGAGAGAGCGTCTTCTTGCTGGGTCTCTCTGGGCAATTCTCTCCTCAGCCTGTTGCAAACAGTTCGCAAACCCTGTAAGATCTGGGCCATCATGTCCAATTTGCCGTTTAGCTCCTCCAATTTCACAATGAGAGCTCCCACCACTGCTACTATTACCTCTTCTACCAGCGTGGTCTATGCTGGCGAGGCAGGGGAAGCCAGTGAGTCTGCCATTTTTGATGGCCCTGGGGCTCCTTTCTCTCGGTTTCTCTTTGCCGATTTTATCCTCGCTCGTGTCTGCAGCGTGGGTGAGGGCAGTACTAGGCAGCATTTCTCTTTCATCAGGTTCGACTTGGTGGGGGTTTTGCTCGGTTTGTTATTAACTTCTTCCAAAATAAACCTAAAAGAGTATCCCACATCTATATCCTACCTAACAAAAGAGATCACTCGAACAGAAAGAAATTTTTGTCGGAGCTACTGCCATAAAAACTTACGCTCTCTCGAGGCAGAATGCTCCTTTTTAATCAGAAAATTTTTAAAAGGGATAGCAACACCCCAAAATACCCAAAAGGATATAAACAACCCATAGGGTACAAAACCGAATGTGAAAATGAGTCCTGTGATAGTAAAAGGCCGTAGCCTGCACTCCACAATATAGCTGCCTAATGTTAAACACGGGTACTTAGCTCAAGTCCAGACTCCCGTGGGTCCATCAGAAAAAATTCAAAAGCAGCAGGAGTATCGTCTTCGACGAGGGGAACCTTCCCACCACCGTCAATGATCTGTAATCCAAACAAATGCGTTGGTGAACAGTATGTTGACACAACATTGCGTTTCGGGCGTGTTACATTTCTCAGCCCTTCTTCAAAACCATAGCTGACGTAAAAGAGGAAAAACCCCCAACGCAATTTAAAATGTCAATGAATCAGCTGATCACATTCGTAGCCAATAGGAACCTGGCCAAAATTTAAAGGTATATTCCTTCAAAGAATACTCCACCAATCTAATGAGGAGTTGAGACCTCCCGGGGTTAGTGACTGTAGGAGGAAAATCCAGCGTTGCTCACGATAGAGAAGAGCTGCCCCCCGGTCACCTCCCCGGGATCTTTCAGGGATATGATCCATAATCCGCCAACGTAAGTCCGAGAAAGAATGTTGAAAATCAATGCAATGTTGGACCACCGGGGCTGTTAACACCCTTGTGGTTATCCGAGACCGGTGCTCCTGAAGACGTTTCTTCATGGGACGAATAGTCTTCCCTATGTAAAATTTTTCACAGGGACAAAGCAATAGATAGACTACAAAACAGGATTGACAGGTGGTGTGCCACCGACTATAATAGGTATGCTGCGTATTCGGATGAGTCCAGCCCACCCCCTCTAATGTAGATGAACAAAAATCACAGGATTGGCAACAGAAATGTCCCACTAACTCAGGGGTAGACGGGCGATCCGTAGTATGTATCAAATAATCTGCTAAATTCCTACCTCTCTGAAAACCCAACATCAAAGGTCTGTCAAAACATGAGTGGAGAGATAAAATGGACCAATGTTTCCGAAGAATGTTAACCACATCCCGAGTGTGGGGCATGAAGGGTAAAACCCCCACAAACGGTGAACAGGGCCCTGAACCAACCTCCCGTGTTTTAGTTGTGTCTTGCCACCACTCAGGATGGCTGAAACGGGCTCTACAATAGGCCTTTTGAATGACAAGCGCAGGATATCCGCGCTGCCGAAGCCGAAGCTTTAAATCCTTTGCTTCCTTTTTGAAATCCTCCAACGTGGAGCACAGCCTTCGCAACCGGATAAATTGACCCACTGGAAGCCCCCTGCGAAGGGAGCTGGGGTGATAGCTCTGAAAATGCAGCAGGGTGTTCCGCTGTACGGCTTTCCGATAAAGCGTGGATCTAACTACCCCGCGATCTTTAAATAATTTAAGATCCAAAAATTCAAGGGACCAAAAATCATACTTCGGGGTGAACTGTAAATCAGTGGAAAGGGAATTTAGCCAATCAAAAAACAACAATAATTGGTCCTCAGTGCCCGTCCAGAAGATAACCGCAACATAACCCAACCATTGTCTGACTGCTACGGAAGTCTCTTGGCTGGCTTGTTAGTGAAGTTTTGGGTTACTGTCTGAAGTTTGGATTGAGTTCGAAACACCTCTTTTGGGGCATCTATTTAGATCCATTGAATTTGGACCACCACTCTCCAGACACGAAGGACAGAGAGTTTGGAGTACTCCATTTTACCTCACTATTCAGCTAAGTGCCATTACTTCCACATATATTCAGTTTGCTGGAGACAGAATTGTTCTGTTAAAAACATTTTTGATGCAGGTTAGCATCTTTATTATGCACGGGCTGGTCCTTTAGGGCTTGTTGTAGCCCTTAGCATATTTAGGTTGTGTGGACCTAAGGTTATACTGACCTTTTTAAAAAATAAGTTGAATAAAAGGAGGGCCTGTTTAATGAGAGTGTTTGTACACCCTCGCAACAGGCGATCCGACAAAAATTTGAGTTTTGGTAACTTCTTCTGTTACACACAAGTGTTGATGATTCTTATGGGACAGTGAATGATCTTTAGGGTATAGCAAGTTTGCAAAATGACATACAATAAAAGAGGCCCTACATCGCCAGACAACAAGGAGCAGAAAAGGCAAGTGGACCACAGAAAAAAAGAAAATGCAAGAACATTTTATTAAAATACACCTGAGACTTGAATACAAAACCCTACAAGGCCATGCTTTGGCGTACAAGCCTTTCTCAGGGATAAATTGCAGATTGTATGGTGATATATCCCTTGTATGCCAAAACATGACCATGTAGGGTTTTGTATTTAAGGTGTATTTTAATAAAATGTTCTTGAATTTTTATATTTTCTGTGGTTCACTTGCCTTTTCTGTTTCTTTCCAGGTTTGCAAAATGACCAGCATACATGTGTGTGTGCTGATATTTGCCCTTACATGTTCTGAAATACAGGCAGGCACTTAGACTTGCAAATTGCTGGGGTTCCTTCGTCAATTTTCCCCATGTGTGTTTGTAAAATAGTGTCTTCCTCTGCATGTGAATGTCCGACCTGTGTGTACCTGCGCTTCCTAGTTTGACTTAAGACATACATGTCTATGGTGAGGGGCAGCGTTATGTTGATTTTAGATTGGACTTGCACTAGTCCACCCTCCCCTTTAAACTTAGCATAGATTTGCAGACGCTTTCACTTGGAGGTCGCTGTAACTACCTTTCTAAAATATGCCTTCAGAGAACTGGCAGTCTTAAATTAATCTTTCCCTTTTCATTCCCTCCCATATACTTTAATTATATGTATTTGTTTATATCTCCTATCTACTGCACTAGAGGTAGAGAATTTCTGGTCCTCCAGGGCTATAGCCTGTTTCTGTTTTCAGGATATCTTTAATCAATTTGCATGAGATGAATTTTCATACCTGGAGGCAATGCTTGCACATCTATCTCATATACATGCTTTGGGGATATCCTGAAATCAAGGCCAGAATGAGGCCCTTGAGGCTGGAGGTTCCTCACCCCTGTGCCGCACAAATGGAATTACCTGACTTGTTATCCATGTTCAGTAATTAATGTATGGGTATTCAGAGGCAATGGAGGAAACGATGAGGTGAGGGTGGGAGGTGTCTGTTCCCTAACTCCTGGATTGCCTTTACCCAGATCCTCATCCTCCTCTCTCCTGGCATCCCTGCTTCACTTTGGAGTCATGGCCTCTGTCTTATGTAGCAGTGTCCACGCTACAGTATTGGCAGCTTCTGGAAGGGAAATTTAGCATAGGACCCATGAGCCCTTGTGCCCTCAGAAGCCCTGCAGCACTCCGCCCCTCCTCCTTTAACAATGTAATCCAAACCAGGGATGTAGCAAGCTAGACATGTACCTTATATGACTTACGAAGATGGAACCCCCTTCCATCCAGTCATGCACAGGAATGCACTCTTCTCGGACTCCCTGGAAGCCTCAGTGATGATGTCAGCACCCCTTCTGTAATTGTGCCCTGTGCGACTGCACTGCTTGTCCAGCCCTTGCTATGGCCCTGAATCCAACCTACTAACTGTCTAAAGTGCGGTTAGAGGGATATTCAACGGCACTAATGCAGTTAGTATTGCCAGATCTCCTCTCTTAGCCGGTTAGAGTTGGGGCATTCTGAGGGTGGAACAGGGGTGGCCCCTTTACTTAATGACTCAATATTACCACTGACATACTAACCGGCTAAATAGAACCCCTAAAGTTAGGACGGTTGAAAGGCTATGCTAACTTTAAGCATTTTAACTAGACAGCGGCTCAATATTGCCACTGACTGGCTAGCTAAAACACTTGGACATTCAGTGCCGATCGCCACTTGTGGCTTGGCACTGAATATCCTGTCATAAATTAAAGTGGTGACAGCTAGTCTCCTTTATGTTTAAATATGTTTATTGTCTCTTCAAATTATCAACAGGACAAAAGAGGCATACAGAGTTATCAACACAAGATCAACAAAACACCAACCATCATGGACACAATCTACACCATTAACCTAGGAACTTCAAGAGCAGAGTAAAACTCACATGCCTTCATCTCCCAGCCAGCAACCTCATACAATGCCCCGCCATCATAAATAATGAAAGGAGATTTTAGTGGTTTAATCTGACCTTCCCCCCCTGCCCCCCCGTCCCCTTCCCAACCCATCCCTCCTACCCCCTCCCACCCACCCACCCACCCGAACTGGCCAGCTTACCCTGGAATCCGAAGCACAGTAAATAAGTGAGTAAGTACTGTCCACTGGTGAACAACTAACCCTCGCTCAATATCCTAGTGCGAGTTCCACTGGGTAGTGAGTGTAAGTGAGGCCCCCACCCTTCCAAAAAACGCTGCCAACGCCTCTGATGGCCACTCACTCGACTCTTTTCCATCAGCAACACAGCATGCAGACTCCCTCTCCAAAGCCCATACATTGGACCCCTGGCATCCATCCATCTCTGCAGTATAGACACACGAGCAATCACCAACACCAATCGCATCCAGTGCAGTACCACCTGGCCCACATTCTCTCCCCCAGAATCCTCCCAAATATCCAATACCATATTCTTCGCCGTGAAATTGAAGCGCGATTGCACACACCCAACCAAATAAGTTCGAACCTTCCCCCAGAAGGCCCGAACCCGTGGACAAAGCCAGAACATGTGTCCTAACGTAGCTCGATTCTCCCCACACCATGGGCAACAATGGGATTCACTAATACCTTCCCTTCAAGCCCTCAGAGGGGCATAGTATAAGCGCCTTACCAATTTATATTGCATATCTCTGTGCCGTTCCAGCACACTCAGCTTCGGGATATTAGCCAGGCTCTGCAGAACCCCCTCCCCTTCTATCAATTCCCCTAAATCCTGAGTCCAGGCCGAGGCAAGCTCCTCCAACGAAGATGGCGACTCCAACTCCCACAACATTTTGTGTAACCAGGCCACCCCTGTCCCAAAATCCCCCCCATCAATCCTTCTTCGATACCGGAGCAGACTGCTCCCCGCAGTGCCCCCGGAGGTATACTACGAACGTAATTTCGGACCTGGGCTTAAGGAAAAACATCCCGGCCACCCAGAGAGTACCGCCGACTTAATAAAGCGAAAGACTCCAATTTGCCTTCGTCATTGATCAGATGCTCCAAATTCACTATACCAAGCTGATTCCATCTAAAAAAACTCCTCCCAGAAGTCCCAGGAAGAAAGTCCCCGTTCCCTTGAAGCGGGAGATAGGGAGAATAATTAGCTAGGAGCCCTTTGCCTCTACAAAAATGCCTCCATGCTTTACGAATGGGATCCAAAAGTGTACGTTGGTTGCCCGACCCAAGCCCTTTAACCGACTTCGCATGCAGAATATATCGTAAGTGCCAGGGCTGCACCAGCTCTCGAAGCATATCAATCGGGGTGTATACCCCCAACTCCCATATCCAACCCTGGACATGGCGCATAAGACAGGCTAAATTGTACATCCGAAGATCAGGGAGTCCCATTCCCCCTCTGTCCCAAGGTTGGTGCAACACATCCAAACACACCCTGGGCTTCCTGCCCTTCCAAAGCAGCTGATTGATCACTCTATCCATCTTCCGGATATCAGAGCGCTTTAACAGCAGTGGGAGCGTCTGAAGCACGTACAGCAATTTTGGGAACAAAGTCATCTTGTATAAAGCGATACGACCACCCAGCGACAGTGGCAGATCCCTCCATTTATCGACACTAGTGGCCAGCTCCATCAGTATCTTCTTAACATTTAACTGATATAAATCTACCAACTTTGTGGGCAGATAAATTTCCAGATATTTAAACTTCCCCTCTGCCCATTTCAGAGGGAAATCTCCTGACCACCCACTATGCGACGCCTCCCAAAGCCTCAGATTTATCCAAGTTTAATCGGAATCCTGAGGGTACCCCATAATCTTTAAGAAGGACCAGCAACCGAGGCAATCCCTCCTGAGGGTCCGCTATATGCAGAAGCAAATCATTAGCGAATGCCGCCACCCGGAATTCCGTCTTCCCCACTGCTATTCCACGAAACTGTACACTTGACTGAATTTGAATCAATAGAGATTCCAAGGTCAAGACAAACAGCAACGGGGACAATGGGCAGCCCTGCCGGGTCCCTTTTCCAATTCGGAACTCGGATGACATATTGCCATTCACCATAACAGCTCCTCGAGGATCAGCATATAAGAGCCGCACCACGTCCACAAAGAAACCTGTGAAACCCATTCCCCCCAAAACCTTATACATAAACCCCCAGTTGACCCTATCGAACGCTTTTTCCGCGTCGAAGCTAATTAACATAGAGCCCCTGTGATCAACCTGCCCCGCACACATAGAAATCATAATTCTTTGCAAACTGTAGGCCGCATGCCGCCCCCGCACAAAGCCCACCTGATCCTTGTGAACTAAGGCCGGTAAGAACTCAGCTAATCTGTCTGCCATAATCTTGGCCAAAATTTTAATATCTACATTAAGAAGAGAAATGGGCCTATAAGAACCGGGTAGAAGCGGATCCCTCCCGGCTTTGGCAGTATGGTGACCAGGGCCTTATTCGGCTCATAAGGAAAACAGCCTCTCTGTACAAGGTCTCCGAAGTACTCTGCCATTGGAACCACTACCTTGTCCCCTAAAATTTTGTAAAACTCACTCCGTAAGCCATCCATTCCCGGGGCCCGCCCCCGCTTCAGGGCTTTGATTCCCAATTGAACTTCACGTGGAGAGACAGGCTGATTTAAAACCTGTAAGTTCTCCGCTGTTAGGGTGGGTAGCGGACATCCCTCCAGAAACGCCCGACCCTCCTCCTCTCTTTCTCCCTCCCCACTGTATAGTCGTTGAAAATAATCAGTAAAGATCTCTGCAATTTCCCCCTCACCTCTCCTCAAAGTCCCATCTGAATGCCGGATGACCCCTATATGTCTGGGGCCCCCTCTGGCCGAATCAAAGAGGATAGCAATCTTCCCGCCCGATTCCCATGTTGGTAAAGTTGATACCGATAATACATCAGCGACTTTTTAGCTCGCTGGTGTAGCAACATTTCCAACTCCGTTTGCACCTCCTGCATACGAATCCTATTCACCGCGCTCCCAGCCAGTGCCAGCCTCCTGCGCGCCTTCCCCAGTTCTTGCTCCAGCGCGATAATTCTCTGATTCATCCGTTTACGCTTTGAGCTAAGATAACTGATAATCTCTCCCCGGAGCACCGCCTTCCCTGCCTCCCAAAAGAGGATTGGATTAATCTCAGGCCCCTCATTGATGCTTTTATAAACCTCCCATTTGTCTCGCAGATAACCCTCAAATTGAGCATCGCCATGGAGCTCCAGCGGATATCGCCATAGCCCATTGCTATTTGGAGCCTGCTTTCTGAGTTCCAGAATTACCATTGCATGGTCCGAGATAACTGAAGGGCCCACCTCCACTTTGGAGACCCGACTAAACAACGATTCAGAGATCAAAAAATAATCTATACGTGACCAGGTTCCATGAACCCTAGACATATGAGTATACTCCCGGTCTCCCGGATGTACCACCCTCCAAACATCCATCAGGCCATTCGCATCACACAGCCCCCAAATTCTCCGTGCACTCCGCATGTCCCTATTCCCGGTCTGCCCAGATCTATCCATACTTTCATCTAAGACTGCATTGAAGTCTCCCCCTATGATAACTTGATAGCCTGCAGTCTTTGACAACAATTGTGTAATCTGTTGATAAAACCAGGCCTCATAAACATTAGGCGCATACACTGAGCATAAAGCTACTTTAATACCTTCCAGTGTGCCCCATAACATAACATACCTACCCTCCGAATCAGTTTCCACTCTTTCCTCCACCCACCCCACATGTTTAGCAATCAGTATAACCACTCCCCGTTTTTTCCCCACTGCCTGGGCTCCATAAACCTTAGAAATTTGTCCTTTGCCTAATTTCCCATGTTCAAGCTCTGTTTGATGGGTTTCTTGTAACATGATAACACCAATCTGCTTGCGCTTAAGTTGTTGCAGCACCTTGTATCGTTTTATCGGGGACCCCAGCCCACAAACATTCCAGGAGACTATTTTAGTACTACTACCCATTACACCCCCCAATCCATGATGCCTTTTTATTTTGCTCCATATCTGTACTGAGGTAGAACCCCCCCCCAGCCTAGGGGCCCCCCCTCCACCATGCACATCCTTCTCACGAGTTCACATTTGCACCAGCAGACAATACCAGGCCACTCGGGCCAAGTGATCATTCCAAGCTTCTCCCCATGTTCTACAACCCAGTCCTGTGGCCAGTCCCCCTCATCCCCCCGAATTCCCCTACCCCATCCCTGTAATGATCTTCCCTCTCCTCCTGCAGCTCCTACCCCCCGACCTCGTGTTCGAGGCCCTTCCATGACATCCGGCACATGTAGAGCAACCCTTCCCCCCCTACCACCCGCCCACCTAACGCTGCAGCTTCTTCCTCTGACGGCCTATGTTGTTCATTCGATCCCCCACTCCCCCCCCACAAATCTAACCTTCCCGCCCAAGGGCATAGCAAACATCATGTACCACAAGAACAACAACCCCTCCCCCCCACCCGAAATTACAAGCGCTCCCAATTCCGTCCCTTGGTGAACACTGTATACCCCCCCTGACAACTGCAAACAAAATGAACATGATCCCCCCTCTTTTATGCTCCCAAATGCATTTAACAGTACAGAAGTAACACATAAAAGTCAACCATCAAGAGCGTTCTAAACACTTGCAAACATTGTTCCAATTGACGGCTCTGTGCCGATCGGGCAGGTATTACCACCTCCCCCGTCTCCGGGCCTCCGATTACCGCCAAGTCCAGGGCTCTCACAGAGACCGGGGTAAACCAGTCTCCGAACTCACTCCCAAATGTAGCAGTCCTAGCTCAGGTGATGAGGCAGGAATTCACCCATGCTGGTTGCAATAAGCCATGGCCTCCTCCGGCGTCGCGAAAAGGCGTTGACCTCCGTCGCAGTCCACTCTCAAGCGCGCAGGATAGGCCAGCGTGAATCTCAAGCCTTTCTCCACCAGCCGGCTGCAAACTTCTTTGTAGGCCCTCCTGCGCTGCGAAACGCCCGCGGAGTAGTCCTGGAAGATTAAAACTTTGCAAGCATTCTCCCCAGTTCTCCGCAACTGTCGCGCTGCTCGCAAAACCCCTTCCTTTTGAGCCGCGTTCAAAAATTTGGCAATGATTGCCCGAGGTCGGTTTTCGCCAGCCCGATATGGCCCCAGTCTATGAGCTCTCTCCAAGACAATCTCCCCCAACGCCTCTTCCAACGGTAAGTTCGCAGGCATCCACTTCTCTAAGTACCGTCTCAAGTCCTTCTCCTGCACAGACTCCCCAATGCCAATAAACCGCAAGTTGTTCCTTCGGCTCCGGTTCTCAAGATCTTCTATTTTGTCCTCCTGCTTTACCAAGGCCTCCTCCAGTTTCTGGATCCGGGCCTCGGCCCGGGTCTGCTCATCTTCCAACGAGCTAATTCTCTGTTCTGCCTTCTCCACGTGTCCATTAAATTCTGTGACCGCTTGTGCCACTGCTGCCATTTGTGTCGCCAAGCCGCCGAGACGATCCTCCAGGGCTAGAACTACTGCCTTGGACACTTCCTCCACCATCGTGCCCTGGGCAACTGGGTCGCTTTCAGCCATCTTGGCTTCTGTTCCTCGAGGCTTTTCTTGTTTAGTAGATTTCACCGCCATGAACTTCACGGCCGCTCTAACCCGTTCTTCGGCTCTCTCCGCAGGCACTGTTATCTCTCCCAAGTGAAGCCGTGCAAATTCCCGGTTAATCAGCCAAATAACATAGATAGGGGGGAGGATGGGCTCCGGAGCCAAGAAAGACACGTCTTTCCTAGCCCACTATGTCACCGGAAGTCCAGCTAGTCTCCTTTAACAGTGCTTGCCAACGCTGCTGAATAGGACCCCCATATTGTTTTGTGCGCTGTGTAATAAGAGCAGTGGGCAAAGACCAAGGGAAACCCAACACTTGAATTTTGATAAATATTCTCTTCCCCTTTGAGAATGTCATAAATCTTTTCTCCTTCCACATTACCACCATCACTACTTCCAGAGCCTGTGGAAACTCGCAAGACTCTAGTAAGGGGGATACACAACCTATCAGCAGACAGCCTACGTCCTCTCATAAAAACTGATGACAACAGGAGACCAAGAAGAAAAGGAACCTCAGACACCATCAGAACACCAAAAGAATTTGCTAAAACAAGGCTGGCCACATCAAGGAGGGCACTCTCCCTGGCAGCACCCACTATATGGAACTCTCTCCCAGACCACATAAGATCAACCAAGAACCTCAAGGACTTCAGAAAACTTCTTAAGACTGATCTATTTACAGTACATTTCAAGGACCTCACATAAATTTTCTACCTCAAGACATTACAGGATCACGATCCTACCCCCAAGACATTACAGAATCTCAATCCTAGCAAGCCTCTCAAACAGCCCCATTTTGTATATATGTATATAGTTCATTATGTAAATAGTTCACCGATATAATCTAACGCACTGCTCCACACACTACACTTCTCAGTTCTCACACTGCATGCTACAAACCACACTTTATTATTGATTTTGATTGATGTGCCACACCGCCTTGATTTAACGATAAGGCGGTATACTAAATCCTTCTAAATAAATAAATAAAACTGTTGACTCTCTTAACACAACATAAGGGAAAAGAGAAGCCCAAGATCTTTTGTGCAATTTTATACTGAACAGTAAAATAATCTATTTACAACATATTAACTTCCAGTAGGAAGGAAAAATACATGTGATTTTCCTGTATGTTACCATGCACTGATCTGTAATTGGATTAGTACGGTATTTAACCTAGTCACCAATAATCTTGAAAAGGAGCAACGTGTGAGATAATCAAATATGTCAATGACGCAAAATTATTCAAAGTAGTTTAAACATGAGCAGATCGTGAGGTGTTGCTGGAGATATTGTGAGACTGGGGAGCTGGACATCTAAATGGACAAATGCAGAGTGATGCACAGAGAGAGAGATGATTATAGCTGTGTGTGCACAGTCCTGGGTTCCATGTAAGGAATTACCGCCATGAGCAGGATCTTGGCATCGCCGAGGGCAATACACTGAAATCTGCAGCAACAGAACAAAAATAAAATAAAATGTTCCTAATTACTCAGAAAGGAACAGAAAACAAATCTGGGAATATAAGAATGCCTGGCATTGATCCATGGTGTGGCCATACCTTGAGCATTGTGTGCAATTCTGGATGCCACACCTCAAAAAAGCAGAACTAGAAATAGTACAGAGAAGGGAACTAAAAGGATTACAGGGGTGGAAAGTTCTCTTATGAAGAAAGCCAAAACAGGTTAAGCATCGGAGTAGTTTGCCTTCTTACTTTCAGGGAGGGGGGGGGGGGGAAGGATAAGGATGTCATACTGGCAGGGGAGGCAGGGGAACCAATTCACCATTAGTGTCTGCAACATTTGGGGGGGCACCCCCCTCCCATTTTCTTCCCCAGGCTATGCCTATGAGGTTAAAGCTCTTCAGCTTGGAGAAGAGACCGCAGAGAGGGGTCATAATAAAAGGTTTATAAAATGAATTTTGGTTTAGAACAAACTATAAAGGGAATAGTTATTTATGTAAACAAAGTAATGCCAGGATTAAGGGACACTCCATGAAACTGATAGCATATTTGAAGCAAATTTAACAAAGGATTTCTTTCAGTCAGCATACAGTTAAGCTGTGGAAGTAGCTGACAGAAAATGTGGTCAAGGCTAGAGGTATAGATCAGTTTAAGAAAGGTTCAGATAGGTCTCTGGAGGACAGGTTCATAATTATTACCCATTTTATTCTTTTGAGGGAGAGCAATATGGACCAGAATTTCCTGTTGGGATCTGCTAGGTACTTCCAAATAGCCCAGACTAACCATAGTCAGAGGATGTTGGGCTTGATGGAGCTAAAATTACCAGGTAGTGGTAGTGTCTGCAAGCAGCCAATAGTCCTTGAAGCCCCAGTGAGTGTCTCTGCAGCCAGTTTCTAGATTCAAATAGATCCATTGCTGAGAAGTCTCCAGACAATGGTCTCTTCTCCGGGCATCGTATGGCTACACGGAAAAGGGAAAACCAGGCTATAAAGACATTTATAAATATATGCACAGCAGGGGACACTAGTTTTGCCCCAGATCTCCTTCAGGTTCCTTACTGCGTATAGTTCTGAGTCCATCAGCATGGACAAAAGCGGCTGAAATGCAAGCTGTTAAGTCAATACTGACTCCTGGCAACCCAGCAGCCCCTGGGTTTTCTTGGCAAGATGTGATGAAGTAGACTGCCAGGCCTTTCTTCCAAGGTAATGAAGGGTAAAGCAACTTGCCCAGTGCCACAAGAAATGCCAGTGAGAAGTGAACGCTGGTCTCTTGGTCACCAGGCTGCTGTTCTAACCACTAGGCTACTCCTCCACTCCAGAAGGTGGTTGCTGTACTCCAATCCAGGAAGACACAATAAAACAAAGGACATCCCTGCTTTTGACCATTTTCACCAACTTTCTGGTGGCTGATTTTCTCCAGGTCCGACTGGAGAATGTAATCCTGCATCTGCAGAATTTCATTTAACTTCTTCAGCATGTTGAATCTTTCCTAGTCATATATCTGCAGGGTGCAGGTATGACCTTCCAGGAAGGTGACCCATTTCTTGTGGTTCTCAGAACAATCATGGCCTGGCATACCTCCTAAATCACCCACTTATGGTCCACTTGAAGTGTTGCCAGCTACTTGTCAACTGGATTTGTCACTGTTGGAAACAAGATACTAGGCTTGATGGAATTTTGGTCTGACCTTTTATGACAGTTCTTATGTAGGATCTTGGGCCGCTAAGCTGCCATACCATAAAGTCCTGAAGAGCCAGGACCGGTGCTACCATCATGTGAACTAGGCAGTCACCTAGAGCAGTAACATACTGGGGGTGACCCCATTATCGCCACTGCTGCCCCTGTCCAGGCTTGCGGCGACAGCAATGGGTTTGAAACCCCAATGCAGCACTTTCCAAAACTCACTGGTGCTGCGTTGTGGTTCCTGGCTTCTATGAGCTACCACTTCTGCCCTCCTCTGATGCATATTTCTGTTTTGCATACTGTCTGCAAACCGTGTAAATGCCTTGGCATATCCCCCCATAGTGTCTTTCCAATTATCTAAAATTGCTTTGATTGCAAGCGATATTAAGAGTTAACAATTTTGCCTTGGTTTTTGTTAAAACATCGCATCCCTAGTGAATTCCCAATCTCAAATTTGTAAGTTAACTCTCCCTCTATAGTTGGTATCTTAAAATATGATGCCAGACCGGAGACTTAGAAAGGCGTGAGCTAAATACTAATAAGGCGTGAGCAAAAGAGCATGTGAGAGAGAGAGAGAGTAACTTTATTTGCTTTACATAGCCGACATCTATTAAGCCCTGTGGGTGACTATTTTCCCAACCTTGACTGGCATCCAAACTTCCGTTTGGGCTACAAAATAAAAGGGAATGTTTACTTAAACCATGTTGCCTAGTAGCATGGGATTTAGCACATGGTTTGGGTGCCATACTAGAAAGTAGTGCGAGGCCTGGCACTAAAAACCATGTACTATCCAGGTAAAATGCACTGGGGCATTGACTGCACAGGATGGTCGCACTGCTAGTGTGGGCATTTGTAGCAACTAAAGCCACGTCAGTGGCTGGTGTTAGTTGCAGGCAAACCAGAAGCGGAACCTAAGGAACAGGCCTACACATGGGTGTATTGGTGCAGATAAAGTTTATTGAGGACCCAACTAAAAAGTTTCAGCCGGAGGCCTTCTTCAGGGGTCTAAAAATAAATAAAACATACATTAAAACACACATATTAAAAAATGACTAAATACTGTACATACAATATTAAAAAGCAGAGGGTCTTGACACATGTTTGTTTGTTAAGTGTTCGTGATTTTTAGTACAGTTTTATGCCCTATATTTATCCCATTTTATCTTGCTCAGTTTGGTTTATATCTTTATTTATTTCCGAGTACACTTTCGTCTCCTTCACATTGATTAGGTTGTTTTTTTGTTTTTTTATTGTGTCCCCTCACCCTTAGCACATGCTAATATTTTCCTCTTTGATGATATACTAGTTTCATGGACATAATTCTATTTATATGCTTTTTGCTCCCCTTTTTGATTCTGCTGATCACTTTTTTTGATTAATTTAGAGTCCATGTTAGATCTCCATGACATTGTCAGGTCTTGTATAGTATATGTGTCTAATGAAATATTTTTATTGTATTTTTTATCACCCATTCATCTATTTTAACGTTTTTTACATGCCTTTGCCGGCAGTGTTCTAATTTTTAATCCTTATGTGTACAGTCACTGTTCCTTGACATCCTTTCCGTTTTATACCACGCTCGTGGTTCATATTATTGCTTTTCTCTTTAATTTGCATGCTCTTTTTTTTTTATTATATTGTTTTGTTATGATTTTTATATTGTGAACATCTAAAAGAAACGCCGAAAACCGCAGGTGTATTACATGATGCCTGCAGGATGATGATGGGCTGGCTGATTGAAGTCATCTATGTCGGAGGTGGATCATCACAACAGAGAAAAGAGAGAGAGAGAGAGGGCCCCCGGTAAATCAATGAGGCTAAATAGAGTACCAAGGCTAAATGAATGATTGTAACTGAGTGTGAATAATAAACCTTACAAAAGGCTCCATCATTCATGTTCCAAATTTAGTCCTCTAGGTGTTACTGTCCGAAGACGGCAAATCCATTCTAGCCACTGTAAACAGTGGGCACGATTGCCCCCTCTAGGATCTGGTGGAACACTGTCAATTACCCTCCATCTCAGATCCAAAAAAGAACAAACCACACATCAAAAACAAGTGGGAAGAAGTGGGCAGAACAAAATCAATGCACAATACACACAAGCCAGGTAAATGCTGGAAAGCAATGAGCACAAATGCTCGAAGCTTAGCCAACAAAAATTCCGGACCTGGAAGCCCTAATGGTGGAAACGGATTTGGACATTGTAGCCATTACAGAAACATGGTTTAATGAATCACATGATTGGGATATAGCCATAGCTGGCTATAATCTATTCAGAAGAGACAGAGAAAATGGAAAAGGAGGAGGAGTAGCCTTGTATGTCAAAAGCAATATTAAACTACTGAAATGCAGGGGACATGGGGAAAAGAAGAAGCGCTCTGGATTGAGTTGGAAAGAGGAGATGGCACTGTCATCCATATTGCTGTAGTCTACAGACCTCTGACTCAAAGAGACAGATAACGAATTGATTATAGATATTGCCAAGATAGCAACAAAGGGGGAAGCGATCATATTGAGTGACTTGGATGTGGATGTGGATTGGATTACTCCTTCTGAACATCTGGAAAGAAGCAAAAAAATTGTGGATGCTCTACAAGATGCATTATTTAGACAAATGGTGATGGAACCAACCAGGGAAAGCTCAATGCTGGATGTAGTGCTCACCAACGGTGATAGCGTGTCGAATGGCTGCGTGAGTGCCCCTGTGAGCAACAGCGACCATCACACGGTGTGGTTTGAGATAAAAGCCATGGTACAGGCCAATCATACCAAGCTCAAAGTCCTAAACTTCAAAAACACTGACTTCAATAAAATGGCCGAGTACTTAAAGGAGGAGATGACGGGGTGGAAAGAGATAAGGGAAGTGGAATTGTAATGGGCTAAACTAAAGGTGGCAATAAAAGGGGCAACAGATAAATATGTAAGAAAAGTAAATAAAAACAAGAGGAGAAGGAAACCTATTTGGTTTTCCAAAGAGGTGGCTGCTCAAATAAAGGCAAAAAACCACAGCTTTCGCAAAATTCAAAAGCTTGCAAACAGAAGAACACAGAAATGAATACAGAATCAAGCTCAAAGAGTCTAAAAGAGAAATAAGGATAGCAAAATCAAAGGCAGAGGAAAAGATGGCTAAAGATGTTAAGGGTGGCGACAAAACTTTCTTCAGGTATATTCGGGAAAGGGAAAAGATCAGAGTTGGAATTGCAGGACTCAGAAGTGCTGGGAAAGGACTCAAGGAAAGTGACACTGAAAAAGCGAAATTGCTAAACAAATACTTCTGCTGTGTTTTTAGTAAAGAAGATCCTGGAGATGGACCAGCTGTGACTCCCAAATATAAAAATGGGAATGAAATAGATACCACACCATTCACAGAAGATGAGGTGTTAGAACAACTTGCTAAACTAAAAGTGGACAAAGCCATGGGACCGGATGGGATACATCCCAGGATACTGAAAGGGCTCAGAGAGGTTCTTGCAGCACCATTAAAGGATGTCTTCAACAGATCCTTGGAAACAGGAGATGTTCCTCAGGACTGGAGAATGGCTGATGTTGCACCTCTGCACAAAAGTGGTGACAGGGAAGAAGTGTCAAACTACAGGCCCGTGAGCCTTACCTCGGTGGCGGGAAAAGTAATGGAGGCGCTCCTGAAAGAGCGAATAGTGAACTTTCTCAAAACCAACAGGTTGCAAGATCCGAGGCAACATGGTTTTACCGAAGGGCGGTCTTGCCAAACAAATCTGATTGAGTTCTTTGACTGGGTGACCAAGGAACTAGATCAGGGGCATGCAATGGATGTCATCTACCTGGATTTCAGAAAAGCCTTTGAGATTGTTCCTCATAGGAGGCTTGTCAATAAACTCAGTAGCTTGGGTATGGGTCCCAAGATGGTAAACTGGATCAGAAATTGGTTGACTGACAGATGACAGAAGGTGATGGTACATGGAGCTTACTCGGATGAGAGGAAGGTGATTAGCAGGGTGCCCCAGGGTTCGGTCCTGGGCCCGGCAATGTTCAATGTATTTGTGAGTGATATTGCTGAAGGACTGAATGGAAGAGTCTATCTTTTTGCAGATGACACAAAAGTTTGCAACAGAGTGGACTCCCCCGAGGGAGTGGTTAACATAAGGAAAGATCTACAAAAGCTGGAAGACTGGTCTAATGCTTGGCAACTACGATTTAATGTGAAAAAGTGCAGTGTCATGCACTTGGGTAGCAGAAATCCAAGGGAAATGTACACGATAGGGGGCGAGAGGTTGGTATGCACTGTTCAGGAGAAAGACCTTGGTGTGATTATCTCTGATGATCTCAAGGTGGCAAAACAGTGCGACAAGGCGGTGGCAAAAGCCAGGAGGATGTTGGGCTGCATACAAAGAGGGATTACCAGCAGAAAGGAAGAGGTACTTATGCCACTATGGAAGTCACTGCTGAAGCCTCACTTGGAATACTGTGTTCAGTTTTGGAGACCATATCTTGCAAAAGATGTAAAAAGACTGGAAACTGTTCAGAGGAAGGCGACCAAAATGATTTGGAGCCTGCGTCAGAAGCCTTATGAGAAGAGACTTGAAGACCTAAATATGTACACTTTGGAGGAGAGGAGGGACAGGGGAGATATGATTCAGACCTTTAAATACTTAAAGAGAAATGATGAACAAGCAAACCTCTTCCAAAGACAGGGAAGCTGTAAAACTAGAGGGCATAACATGAAGCTGCAAGGTGGTAAATTGAAAGGCAATGTCAGGAAATATTTCTTCACTGAAAGGGTGGTGGATGCTTGGAATACCCTCCCGATGGAAGTGGTGGGGGCAAACACGCTGACGGAATTCAAAACGTCATGGGACAAACACAGTGGATCCCTTTACAGCAACAGGATAAAAACAAAATAAACGGTACCATCTAACTTCTGAACCATCTAACGTCTCAAATAGGGGTGTCCTACATGGAGTGGTGGGTTCACCCCTAAACAAAGACATGGGGAGGGGTGGCCTGCACAGAGCGACAGGTGCACCTACTCTTGCCATCTTGCTGGGCAGACTAGATGGACCATGCTGGTCTTTATCTGCCGTCATTTACTATGTTACTATGTGATGCAGTGTTCCACTATGGGAGCTGAGATGTTGGACGTCCGAATCCTGGACAAAGTTTTACAGGGTGAATGGTCCGGCCAATGTAAATAAGATCACAAGGGCACTGCAGTAAATATACTACAAAACTAGTAAGACAAGTGCTCATGCCCAAAAATCTGTAGACATGGCCAGTACTCGGGTGAGACCAACTTATACCTTCTAAAGTGTTTTTGCAAAACTTACACTGGTTGCAAGCATAATGTCCCTGTTGATGTGATGCTCTTATTGGGCAATCTGATGGTAATGCCAAACGCACTAGGCGATCCCTGAGATTTGAACCTCGTGTATAGGCAAAAGACAAAGGTTTCTGAAAACATGTGTGCAACTGGAGAATGTTCCAATGCTTATTAAGCAAACTCAGTACCACCGATGTATGGTTCATGAAAGGTAACACCACAGCCACCATCTGACTCCTCTATGCAGGGGGCTCCCATTTGGTCAGTTTTTGAGACTCCGTCAGATCTGTTCCACATTTGAGGAGTTTAAACATCAGGCACACCTTTTGAGTGATCACCTATTATCATCAAAGGGGCATATACTCGGGCCCGCTTTACCCATTGAGAATGGTTGTTGACAACTCCTGCTGTCAAGATTAACACAACCAATGACTGAATTATGGGGGTGTTACCTTTCATGAACCATGCATCGGTGGTAGTGAGTTTGCTTAAGAAGCATTGGAACATACTCCAGTTGCATACATGTTTTCAGAAACCTTTGTCTTTTGCCTATACATGAGGCTCAAATCTCAGGGATCGCCTAGTGCAGGGGTGGGCAATTCCAGTCCTGGAGGGCCGCAGACCATGATTTCCCAAATGAATATTCAAGGACCGATTTACATACAATGGAAGGCAGTGGAAGCAAATATATCTCGTGAATATTCATTAGGGACATCATGAAAACCTGACTGGTCTGCGGCCCTCCAGGACCGGAAATGCCCACCCTTGGCCTAGTGCGTTCGGCATTACCTCAGATCGCCCAATAAGAGCATCACATCAACAAGGATATTATGCTTGCAACCAGTGTAAGTTTTGCAGAAACACCTTAGAAGGTATAAGTTGGTCTCACCCGAGTACTGGCCATGTCTACAGATTTTTGGGCACGAGCACTTGTCTTACTAGTTTTGTAGCATATTTACTGCAGTGTCCTTGTGATCTTCTTTACATTGGCTGGACCATTCGCCCTGTAAAACTTTGTATGGGAGAACATGCGTCCAGGATTCGGACGTCCAACATCTCGGTTCCCGTAATGGAACACTATCACACATGGTCATTCTTTTTTGGATCTGAGATGGAGGGTAATTGACAGTGTTCCACCAGATCCTAGAGGGGGCAATCGTGCCTACCATTTACAGTGGCTAGAACAGGAATGGATTTGCCGTCTTAGGACAGTAACACCTAGAGGGCTAAATTTGGAACATGAATGGTGGAGCCTTTTGTAAGGTTTATTATTCACACTCAGTTGCAATCATTCATTTAGCCTTGGTTCTCTATTTAGCCTCATTGATTTACCGGGGGCCCTCTCTCTCTCTCTTTTTTCTGTTGTGATGATCCACCTCTGACATGGATGACTTCAATCAGCCAGCCTATCATCATCATGCAGGCACCATTTAATACACCCGCGGTTTTCGGCATTTCTTTTAGATGTTCACAGATTCCACTGTATCTTACAGCGGTTCTCACACTTGAAGATGTGTCTTGTACTGACCCGAAACATGCATGTTGTGTAGTTATTGTCACCAGCGATTGAAAGAATATTTGGACACCGCCATCTATTGAGATAAGTGTTTTTTTTATCACAAGTACATTCAGTAAAAAGGGCTTTACAAGCATTCGAGCAGAGTGGCTTTTTTCCCGCTCTCCTCCTGTTTGTTTTAACCTGACATTTGAAAAAAGTTTAATAATAATAGTAGTGGAATGCTTTGCTACAGATGACTTGTAAATATCTGGCAGACCCCAGATAGAAAAAAGTTATTCCATAGTTCTTCTTTTCAGAAATGCGAGCCGGAGAGAACTGAGGCTTTCCAGCTAAATAATAGTTAATGAGCCTGTCTTTAGAAATGTATTCAAACCTCTTTTAAACTCAGCTAAATTACTAGCCTCAACCACATTCTCTGGCCACATACCATCATTAAATTATGTGTTGGTTGAAAAATACTTTCAGAATTAGTTTTAATTTTTTGTTACGAGCTAGTTTCATGGAATGTCTTAGTTTGAATACAATGTGAAAGAGTAAACAACTGTTCTCTATCAATTGTCCTACACCATTCAGGATTGTATATACCTACAGAATATCATATTCCCCCTCAGTCATCTTTTCATTAAGCTAAAGAACCCTATGAGAAATGGATTCAGTTTTTCAAATCTGCTGGGTACCTGTGACCTGGACTCGCGTTTCTCAGGGGCAGGATGCTGGAATAGGACCTTAGGCTGACTCAGCACGGCTTATGTTCTTATATTATTATGTAATATTATTATGTAACCATCCCATCTCCTTAAACATTTTTGGTTTCCCTGTCTGCATCTTTTCTAGTCCTGCTCTATTTTTTTTGAGATTGTGGTGACCAGATCTGTACACAGTACTCCAGGTGTCATACACCATGGATCGATTCAGGGATTTTAAGACATTCCCTCTTTTGTTCTTTATGTATGGATAAACTCTGAATGAGAGACTCTGCATGTGTTTTAAGGACAGGACAAGGTCGAAGTGGATACCTGTGGCTCAGGAAACAGGGCAGTCAAGCAGTGTATAGTCCTCTAGGGAGGTGGAGCTGCCCAAGACTGGAATTTCAAGAATGAGGCTGCAGAGAGGAAAGTGGGTGATTTGGAACAGCGTTGAGTCATTGACACAGATTCACTCTGCCTCTGGACTTTAGATCTCACTGTGCAGGCTGGGATACAGCCCTCTCTTCTCTCTGGCTCTGCCATTCCTGTCACTTTTCTACCTTCTCTTAATCTCCTCCTCTTCACTGGATTACATTTGCAGCAAGTATGGACTTGTGGGATTCATCCTTTAATCCCACGTTGGAATTCTCACGCACAGCTATTGGCAGTTCCCAACTCTCTAGAACTCTCGTCTCCTGGTGGTTTTATTGAATGACCCCTGCTTTCCTTCTCTGTTCCTTTTAACACCTGCCCTCCCCCCCTAACTCATATTGCTCACACCTTCCAGTTTATGAACCACAGCAGGATATTGTGTGAAGCAGCAGAGAAGGTTTACGAGGTGGAAAATAAGGTGGAAAATGTGCCCTCTGACAAAGAGAGAAGTACAAGGGTGAAGTCCCAAGGCTAGGGTGGGTTGATAGCAAACCTCAAAAGATACAGAAACAGACAGAGACTGAGAAAGATAGACTTGACAAAAAGAGTGACAACTGAAAAAGAAAGGGAGAAAGAGAAGGGACGAGTCAAAAAGAATTACAGCAACAGAGAAAAGAAGAAAGAAGGAGCAGTGGAGGTGAGGGAAGGGACTTGATCTGAGCTGTGTGAATCGCGACACTGTAGCTGGGGAAGGTCAACCTAGCTTGGCTTTCTCGCTGCATGTATGAACAGGGATTTCTGCTTCCCTAGATGACGCAGAAGAGCACATTCATTGGCGCTAAGTCAGAAGGGCTAGTGTAAGTAGGGTGCAACCAGGGCAATTGCACAGGGCACCCATGCTTGCCTGATGTTTGAAGGAGGCACAATCTGCTGGTGGGCTTTGGGGTCTCCTCCCAAATTTCTATCCTGGACTTCAGCATGTCTAACTCTGGACCCGATCAGAAGAATGAATGCAGCCTGAACATCACTGGTGACCCAGAATCATGTTCTAACTTTGGATTTTTACACTTTGGATTTTAGGGGCCCAATATTCAAAGTGATTAATGTGGTCAGCAGAGCTGCTAATCATGTTAATTGTGCTGAATATCCTGCTGCTGCCAGCTCTACATGCCTGGATGCTAACTGCATAGCATCAGAGCATGTCGGGGTTGTTCCAGGGCAGAGCGGAAGGTAACCAGGCAGCCATGATAGTGAGCCACTGCCCGGTTAGTGATATATAGTGAAAGCCAAGCGCAGGTTCAATAAGATCTAATTTTATTGGATCCCAAAGATGCGTTTGAGAATCATGAGCCAAAGATAGTCCATGGTGGAGGTATACCAACAGACGTCTCTAATCTGCTCTAGCAGAAAAAATATCCAAAACCAGCATGGTCTGATGAAATGCCCATGCCAGGGTAATTTTACGTCATTAAAAACATCATGAGTGACAGGCCTGCATCTTCTGTATTTTGTGCTGAAATTCTGGAAGGGTGCAGTGCTCAATAAGGGAGGGGGGACATATTCACAACGATTTTTTCCAGTTAGCAGACTTGCAGTCAGTCTGATATCTTCAGTGGCACTAAGTGATCAGTGCTGCTGACTATCTCCATGGTGGCTCTTCCTTTAGGCTGTTCAGGTGAATGGCTGTCCTAACATTAACTGGTTAGCACTATCTGATTAACCGTTGAATATCACCACTAACTGGATAGCGGCGTTGGTGTCTGGTGAGCCTGGATATTCAGGGGTAGAAATGGGATATGTTCTGCCACAGAATATCTGGGTTTTGATAAAGTGGCGGCAGATAGGTGCTTTACTTTGCCTAGCCACACCGCTGAATATGTTCCCCGTGATTTTTATGTCTTGGTGCATAGAAAGGGTGACTCTTAACATAGAGGGGGAAATTTTAGAGCAAGACACCCATGTCAGAGTGAGAGAAAGGTGCACATTTTAAGCTGATTTTATGAAGGTCTCTGTGCCTTTATAACCTAGATCCCCAGAAGTCGCCCTATTCCCCTCCTGCACCCAGCATCTCCCTTCTGACTCCCTGTGCCCATCCATTTCCACCTCTCAATGCCCCCTCATGTCTACTCCCCCCTTCAATGCCACCCCACATGGAGCAGTACAGCAACTGCAGTAGCAGTAGCACCTCCCATGGGCAGGGACTGTGTAAGCCGTGATCCCAGCTCAGAGAGACAGGGCACAATTGGCCTTGCACAGCCCCTGCCCACAGGACATACTGCTCCCATAGGTGGACTCTGCTTCTCTGGTCCAAATCACTGCCTCCCACACCCTTCTGCCTGCGGAAGCAGCATGTCCTGCGGGCAGGGGCTGTGCAAGCCATGACTGTGGCCCAGAGAAACAGAACCTGTCTGCAGGAGCAGACATCAAGAAGACACCATCCCTGACCTCCCACCTCTGCTCCCCATTCAGGATGAGCTGCGAAGTGCCGGTGGCCTAGTAGAAAGCCTGCCCATGCCATGGGACACAAGACTGTGAGTAGTGATTGCAGCCTCTCACAACCTTCTGCCCATGGGAGCAGTGGGGCCTGCGGGCAGGTTCTCCACTGGACCAATGCTGCTCCGCAGATCATCCTGAATGGGGAGTGGGGGCAGGTGGCTAGTGACGAACCCCCTGATATCTGGATCCCCCTGCCATGCTTACCCAACTTACTGGGTAGTGCCAGCACTGGTGCACCATTTGTCTTCCTGCTTCCCCACCCCCCCTGTTATCCAGCATTTGTCCTCCTGCCCCTCTCCTGTTGTCCAGCATTTATCCTCTTGTCCCCATTTGCCCTCCCATCCTTTCCCCCTGTTGTCCAACATTTTCCCTCCTGTCCCTCCCCCTGTTATCCATCATTTATCCTCTTGCCCCTCTAGTCTAGCATTTGCCCTCCTGTCCCTCCCCCATTGTGCAGCATTTATCCTCCTGCCCCCTTTTGTCCAGCATTTGCCTCCTGTCTCTCCCCCCACACTGTCCAGCATCTATCCTCCTGCCCCCCCCCTCTTTTATCCAGCATCTGCCAGCCACGTTTCCACCATCAGAACAGCAAAAGCACAGGGTTTTCAAGACTCTGGTGCTTCTGTCCTTGCTGGTTCCACCCCCCTCTGATGCGCAAAACATCATCAGAGGGGGCAGGATCCATCAGGGGTGCTTTTGCTTTTCAGTTAATTTTTTTCAAAGTTGATAACTCGCTGCACATATAAGCAGCAGTGAACTATCAACTTTGACCCCCCCACCCCCGGAAAACCAAAGCGCCAGCCCTTGAGATCCGGCATGATTGTTAAGTCCCTGATGTGTCCCGCCCCCTCTAGTGATGCTTTTCACATCAGAGGGGGCAGAACCAGCAGGGGCTTACCAGCGTGCTGGAGTCTTCAAAAGATTTGGACGTGCATGTCAGCAGTGTTTCAGAATATGGTCAGGGACGTTTTCAGCACACAAACATCCCCCCGCACGTATTCTGGAATGACCCCCATATTGGATTTCTGCTTAACTGACAGATTGAACAGTACAAGCTGGCAAGAACATTAGGTATGAATGAGAGTGTGAGCGTGTGGGGAGTGATTCAGTAGATAAGGATTATTAACAATCTTTTATTTAAACCACTTATAAAGCGACATTATACTGCAGCTCCATTCCTGAAAATCCACTCCAGAAGATTGTCCCCCTCCCCAACATTTAGGGAGTTAATATTTCTTATTGATTTGATAAAGTTAAGGAGTAGGTAATAAGACCTGCACTGGATTGAAGGAGCTGAAGTCTGCGCTGGCACCTGGAAGAGGATGAATCTGGACCTGACCAGGCAGGACCCCTATGCAAGACAGCTCTTGGAAGGAAAAGATACCTGGAACTTTTTTTTTGGAGCTCAAATTTGAAAACATTGAAAGAAAAGAATACCTTTTGCAATGAAGGAAGATACAAGCTTAACACCACACTTACCTGGCTTCCTCCTTGAGCATCCAATTCCTGTAAAATAAAAAGAGGAATTAGTTGGGGACACTGTTCCCTCTAAGCTGTGCGCGCGCACACACCTCGCCAAGCAAACGCACATACTTTACAACAGAGCGCACAAAAATTACGGTTCTGATTCAGATAGAAAACAACACAGACATCTTAAAATTTAAAAGAAGTTGTGTATTTATGGTTTTCACAAGTTCCACACTATTTTCTAGTGCAATCAATGTGGTGTACATACTGTATTCTGACGTGTAGTCAAATTTTAAAGTATATAACTCCGAGTGTCGTTATGTGGCACACAAAAATTTAACCTTCCTTCAAAAGCTGCACAGCTGATATTTTATGCGCACACAGCCTACAGAAAATTAGAGGGAACAGCTCTTCACCACACTTAAAGCTTTGCGCCATCCGGCGGGCCCGCGCCTGAGGGCCTCGCCCTTAGGCGGGGCACGACAGGAGATCTAAAATAATCCAGAAATCCTCACGCAAGTCTCCTTTTACCAGGCGGTTGCCATCCTCCAGTAAGAAGACATCACGCTATAATTTATTTTATTTATTTTATTTATTTATTTTATTTAACAATTCTTTTATACCGCGCTATTAAAATCAGTGCGGTGTACATAGAACAAGAACATACTACAATGCATACAAGTAACATTGAGTTTTACATTGAACAGGGAACTTCAACAATAGGACAACCGGGGGGACCTATGTACAGATTAACTTAATGGCATATCTTGTTTAATGGTATTAACTTAATGGTATATACAGTGATATAAAACTCGTTTGGATGTTGCAATGTGGTTCCTAATAGGACTAGAGAGAAGGTTGGCCAACTAGCCCTTTTCGGGTTGTATTGAGGTGATAGTTTTGTTAATGTACGGGTTGACTTCTGGGTAGCATTTTGTGAACAAGTGGTATTTCAATGCTTTTCTGAATAGGGTTAGGTTTTTGATAGCACGGATTTCGTGAGGTAGCGCATTCCAGTTTAGAGGTGCAAATAAGGAGAAGGCCCTGTTGGAGGTGGCCTTAGTGCACTTCGTTATTATTTTTGGGACAATTAAGGTGTTCATTGATGTGGTTCTCCTTTTTCTGTTTTCCAGGGTGCAGTGGATAAGCTTGCTGATTGGCGTAGGGGGGCAGTTATTTAGTGCCTTGAATGTAAGGACTAAAGACTTATACTGGATTCTGGCATGTAATGGTAGCCAATGCAGTTCCTATAAGGACATGAACCAACAACTCTCAACATACAATTGATCTCCCATGCTTTTTGCAAGTATAATCTAACATACTTCAATGTTATATAATTACCACACTAATGGCTGAGACTCACTAGTAATATCCTCCCTTGTTTTGTTGACAGTAGCCATATTGCAATCTCTACCATACTGTCGTCAGTAGTCATACTGATACATAGTTTTGTTGTTGCCAGTAGCCTCACTATTGTAATTAACTGTTGCCAGTAGCCTCACCTTTGTAATTTTACTTTTGCCAGTAGCCTCACCATTGTAATTTACTGTTGCCAGTAGCCTCACCATTGTAATTTACTGTTGCCAGCAGCCTTACTGTTGTCAGTAGAACTATTCCTATATAGCTGCTTCTATTGGTGCCTTTTTCACCACAAGCACATCTTCAACGGAACCTACCTGAACTAATTCTCCATCATGCCTGGCCATGGGCATTTTCAACATCTCTAATGCCCTTCTATACACCATCTTCATCACCATTCTCATCCACTTCTCTGAAGCACTTTTGCTGGACTCCAATCACATACCTATACTGCATGGAACAAGCAGAAAATACTACTGCAATCATCATCAACATCCACCGTATATCCACCATAAGAGGCAGTCTCACCTACTCTACATTACCTTAGACCTATCTACCACCACAAAAATCAATAAAACAGAACCCAAATGTGACCTGAGGTGTGCGCTTATTAATGCACGCTCTATTCACAACAAATGGCCTATCATAACAGATTTAATATCTACCCGAAACTTAGATATATTATTGGTCACTGAGTCTTGGTTATCAGATTCAGACTCAGTGATAATAAATCAAATGACTCCCCCGAACTTCTCCATCTATAAGTGTAACAGAGAGAACAGAAGAGGTGGGTGGTGTATTCATCCTCGCTAAATCATCCTTACAATACCGAGTAAGTCTTGCTAGGAGCACTCAATGTCTCGACACCTTAACCATATCCAATAAGAATAACTCCATTAATCTTATCTACTCATCTCCAAATGCACGCCCTGAGGACATCTCAGATGTAATTAGCCTTGCATGTAACCCCGACAACCCCAGCAAGCCGAAACTGGCTGCTAGGCGATTTTAACCTCGCCATCCTTGCCACCTGCCTCTGCCAACGCCTTACTTGAAGCCATGGAAAATCTTGACTACAAGCAAATTATTGACATCCAGACACACCAACGTGGCAACATCCTAGACCTCATATTTGTCCCGCCTGCAGTAACAGGCCATAATAGTCAGCTTGACCTCACCATCACCCCGGTCCCTTGGTCAGATCATAGCCTGATAACCTTCCAGATACCTTCAAATTTGAATCCTCCAAATATACCAAAAAATGCACCTCCACTGCATCATAGATGCTTTAAATCACTGGATATCGAAGTTTTCAATGCACAAGCTCTTCCTAAGTTATCAATTTCAATGACTGACGTCAATAAAATGGTTGACAACTGGAATGATACACTCCAACAACATGCACAACTAACTACAACTCACAATTCGATTGCTCCTAACAAGGATCCTAGCATAAGGCATAACGCCCCCTGGTTCTCTCCAGATATTCGAACATCGCTACTTCAACTGAGAAGACTAGAAAGAAAGTGGAGATGCTCTCATGAAACCATCATCCACGATGAATACATGGCACACCTCAAAAGTCACCGTGAACTAATGTGGTCCAAAAGGAAGGAACATCATTCAACTTTACTTAGTCGTTCACTTAACAAACCCCGCGAGCTATTCAACTTAGTTAAAATCACTATCAAGGAGCCCTCACTGCAGCAGCAAGAATGCATACATCCCCAACAGTATGCGGAATTACATCCAATCCAAAATCTAGCCAGAACAATTTCGGATTCATCACAAGCATCCCCTCAATTCCAAGCAGTCACAAACACTACTCCTCAGTATCTCACCTCCATCACCCAAAACCATTAAAGAACTAATTGCCAACTTGAATACCACTACCGCAGCCAACGACCCATGCCCAGCACACTGGATCAAATCAATGCTGCGCGGAGCTATAGTCCATATATAGCCAAAATTGCAAACCTCTCCTACTCCACTGGAACTTTCCCTGTTGCTCTCAAGCAGACTTCAATACGTCCCCTATTTAAAGAACAACCAGATCGACCCTAAGAAGGAAGAATCATACCGTCCAAATCTCCAGCATCCCGCTTCTTGCCAAAATTCTGGAGAAAGAGAACACAATGCCAAATTCAGCAATATATTGACACATCTTCCCCCCTAGATCCGTGCCAACATGGATTTAGGGAAATGCATGGAGTCGAGACTCTCATGACCTCTCATTAATCAATTCGCTCATCTGTGGGATCAATAACATAAGATCTGGTTGTCGCAATGATCTTCCTCGATATATCCGCTGCGTTTGATTCGGTAGACCATAAGATTCTACTATCGCAGACTCTACGAAAAGGGCATACAAGGTCTAGCATGGAACTGGTGTAAGTCATACCTTGAAGATCGCTGGCAAACATGTTCGCATCGACTCCAAAAACGTCAGAACCATTCCTCCAAACACAAGGCGGTTCCACAAGGCTCCTCTCTACCGGCGCTCCTCTTCAATATATATAATATGCAGCCTATCTGCCAAATCACCAAAATCATTTAATGTTTCCTGCCTCATTTACGCTGACGACGTGCTTATTTCACCCCGATTCATATAACGAATCCAAATTACACCAACTTAACCAACTGTTTCAATGCAATAGCAGATTGGCTTTTAGATCAAAACATGCAAATCAACTTCAAAAAGACTGAAGTTTTAATTGTCACAAGAAAACAAGCTATTCTCACCCCCCTGCATTCCTCAAGGTACGGGACGCCGAGCTACCAATCAAGAATTCAATCCGTTTACCTAGGTGTGATCCTTGATCAACGACTTGATTTTACCCTCTCACATAAAAAGCACGGTAATAAAAAACTATTTACTTCAAGATAAAAACATTACGCCACCTAAGACCCATGCTAGAATACAGCGACTTCCGCTCAATATTCCAAGTAATAGTCACTCCACACTTTGACTATACGAATATTGTACTACATGGTCTTCCGAAGAACACCATTAACCCCCTGCAACTAGCAATGAATGCTGCGGCCTGTATCCTAGTTGGAGCATCTAAGAGAGACCATATCATGCCAATCCTTAGGGACCTTCACTGGCTCCCTATAGAATGTAGAATTAGGTACAAAGCTCTTCTCATCACATTCAAGGCCTTAAATAATCTATCACCAGCAACGACTTCAGACCTCATCAGTCTACCTCCCGAGACAAGAAACCAGGAGACCACTCGCTGAAAATACACTATTCATTCCCAGTGAATCCACAAATTGGTCCCAATCAACAATCAACAGAGCATTTAAATCTTATGCGCCTAGATGCTGGAATAAACTTCCTCCAGATATCAGAGCAATACGAGACATGAAGCAGTTCAGGAAGGCTATATAGCATTATCTATTCACTGAGTACTTCCAGCCACCGTAATCATAATATAAGATGTCATAAGACAAACTCATATGCATAACTACTCCATAAGATATACCTTCTTGAACTAAAATTTTGTTGTAATTCCGCTGCTCACTAAAATCTCTCTGCTAGTTGAATTTATGTAAATAGTTCAATCGTTATTGTAGATAGTTACCTTTGTTTTCCCAAGTTTATTGCCCTGTTATATGTAACTCATACGTGTTTTCAAATGTACTGAGAATGTTTTGTTCCATGTAAACCGCGCTGATGCTAAAGAGCGCGGTATATAAGAAACTTTAAATAAAAATAAATAAATAAAATAACATTGGTTGGGGAGAACCCAACAAGAAGGTTTATACACACATATTAAGTTTCAAAGGTTGTTGCAAGGTGAGAACTTACCTGATGTTGTTTTGAAAGGTTTTGCTGATACTCCTGAGTCCTTGAAAGAAAGTCAAGGAAAGGGAAGCTTAGCAAAAGAAAAGATCCCCTAGTAGATTATAAAGTGAATAGTAACAATAAGGTTTAAAGAAAAAGAAACCTTATCTGACCTTTGCATCATGTTTGATAAAGAATTTAGTGGTCCTCCAATAGAGAGAAAAAAAAATCTAGGTTTGAGTTGTATTTGTACCACTCAAATAGTAATCAGCCAATTAGAGTTGGGACACTCCTTGATAAATCAATATGTCATAAATAAACACCACGAGTTCCCTATATAATAAAAATTGTTTAAATACGTTCCTTTTATATCTTGACTTCCACAAAGCAAACATTTTTTATATAAGAGGAGAGAAGCATCACCTTCAGATCTCTCAATGCAGTTTTTCAGCCAACCCACCCTTTCTTTTCATCATCGCCTCTCTACCTCTTCTCTTTTGCTATATTTGCAGGTGTTAAGCACCCAGCTTTGATTATTTTTTTTTTTTTGAAAACTTTATTTGTCATTTTCATCACACAACGTTACACCATACAAAACATTTGAAAACAGAATGAACAGAAGTAATAGAGAAATCTAGATAGGTTCATGTCCTAACTCCGGTGCAAGAGCATCGGAGCGTCAAAGGGAGGGGAAAGGGGTGGGGGGGTTGACCGCTCATGTCTCACCGCCGTACCCAATATGTATTATCTATACTGACTATTTCGGGACAGGACTGTACCATTTGGTGTAACAATCTTCGGAAAGCGGGATTCTGCCGAACGTAAGCTATCTCACAGGTTCGATGATAGCATACCAGATTCCACCAGTACTCCAACATTTAAGGCATCAAAAGACTTCCAATGACTCATGATAGCCTTCAGTGCCAGACTCAGCAGGAGATCAAAAAGGCATGATGCTGCTTTTGGAGGCCAGGGTACCTCCGCCGTTGATTTGTAGATGATTACCACGATAGGATAAGGGCGTATGTATCTATCCCAACCAATCGCTGTATTCGCCTCCATACTCCTTGCCAGTACAGGAGTAAGTATGGACAATAAAAGAGCATGTGTGCTAAGGTCCCTGCTTCACGTCCTACAGGACCAACAGCGATCGTCCTTCGGATCTTGCCACTTGGAGGTCTTGACTGGGGTCAGATATGCGCGATGTGCTAGAAAAAAACAGTGTCTGCGGGAGGGAGGCTGATCGAGATATCCGGATCTGGGATCCGCAGAAGGAAGACCACATTTCAAAAGTCGCTAGGGGTCCAGCTTCAGTCTCCCATATCAACTGTGCCCCGCTTGGGCTTCGTCCTCCCACCGATCTAAGGAGGTTCACCAGCATGGATATTTGCCTTGACCCTGTCCGGAGCTCCTGGATCCGAAGGTGAGACGAGTGTCCGCTAACCATATGTAGGGGTGTGACTCCTGCCCTGCTCAAACAGTGCCGAAGTTGACCCCATTGGAAGAAACATTTGTAGGGAAGTTGGAATTCATGCTGAAGTTCCGCAAAGGTTTTGTATCTCTGCCCCCTGAGTAAATGACCCAGGTTCAAAATACCGTGTCGTATCCAAGTGGCCCAGGCGAAGCAGGTCCCACCTATTTTTAATCGCTGGTTAAGCCAAAGTGTGGTGGCGTCCGTGAAAGCTGGCTCCTCTCCCAGTAGAGGTAGCACTAAGTTGAAGGCTCGTTGAGTTGCTTGATGGATCATATCCTGCGTTTTGCAGATTTGGTTGTGCCGACACAGCCCCAATCCGGTAGCGCAAGGGGAGTGGATCACTCACCGTCGACTCCACTAAGAGCCAACTGGGAACTCCTGGGGCATCTGGTTCCTCTGCCCACCAGGAGCCTTGTTTAGTTATGGGCTGCAACGTGGTACCAGTAGAAGTCCGGGAAAATGACACCCCCTTGCTTTTTGGGAAGCTTTAATTTCCAGGCTGCAATTCGTGGTGTTTTCTTCGCCCATAAGAACGCCAGCAGCTTTCTCTCTAAGTCCTGATAGAATTTCTTGTCAAAGAGTATCGGGATCATGCTGAGGGTATACGTGATCTTGGGCATTACAACCATCTTAATAGTTTCCAGTCGACCCCACCACGTCAGGTTCAGCGGTGTCCATTTAGCCACACAGTCTTGCAAGATCTGGGTACATCTTTCCACATTAAGCGAGATAGTGTCCGCCAGCGTAATACCATACATGACACCCAAGTATTTAAAGGACGACTTTTCCACCTGAAAGGAGTATCGCCGTAACTCTTCTTCGGAGACTGCCGATGTGAGAGGTATGATTGTAGTTTTGTCCAGGTTTAACTTGTACCCCGAAATGCAAGCATATTCCTCAATTATCTTCAAGGTAGCATCCACCGATTTTACATCCAGGAATAATAGGAGATCATCAGCGTAAGCCGACAGTTTTACAGTGATAGCCTTCCAGCGGCATTCCCATAATATTCGGCGCCTGGCGAATTTTAAGGATCAAAGGCTCCAAGGCTATATTGAATAGCAGAGGGGACAGAGGACAGCCTTGTCTAGTACCTCTGGTGAGGAGGAATTCCCGGGGAGGGGAGGCATTATTCGCTGTTACCCGAGCCACCGGTTCTAGTGTATAACAGCTGAATGTCCTTCAAGAAGTTTTCTGGGACCCCCATCCAGCGCATGGTTCGGTAGAGATAAGAGAGTTCAACCCTGTCGAATGCTTTTTCCGCATTCTAGTGCGAGACCCACCAGAGGTTGGTCTATTTGCTGTGCCGACGGAGAACGTGGGCCAATATACGGCCGTTGTCTGTCGTGGATCTTCCGGGCATAAAGCCACATTGGTCCGGGTGGATAAGGGACTCCATTACTATAGACAATCGGTTGGCTAGGACCTTGGCGTATATTTTATAGTCTGAATTTAAGAGCGATATAGGACGGTAGTTCTCCACCTTCTCCGGATCTCTCCATGGTTTAGGGTGTATTACTATCGTAGCGGCTGCCAACGCGCGCCTACAGCAGGGCACTCCTCCTTCACTCCCTTGTAATATAGTAATAGTTCCGGGAGTCAGCTGATCAATGAAGGCTTCGTAAAATTCTACTGGCAAACCATTCCGGCCCACTTGCTTTTCCTTTAGCCAGCTGATGAAGTGCCTTATGAAGGCTCCTTGCAGGAGACATCGGTTGCCAGAAACTGCTGTTGCGCTTCCGTCAGCCGGGGACCCTCTATTGTGGAGACAAAAGTTGAGAAAGCTGATTCGTCACAGGTGACCTCGGATTGGTATAGTTTGGCATAGAAGTTTTCACAAATTGCTAGAATCTCATCATCTGAGCACTGCAATCCTCCACTTGAGTCTTTTAATCCCACAATCCTGGTCACCGCTCGCTTCGTCTTTAACATATTCGCTAGGAGCGAACTCGCCCGGTTGCTATCATGATAGCATCTCCCTTGCTGGACTTTAATTGAATCATTAACTTCGGTTTGCAAAAGCGTATTGTACTGATACCGAAGCTTCTGCAGCCGGAGAAGGACTGTCGGATCTGCCCACCGGGCCAGGAGCCGTTCGCCCGCTCGAATGTCTGTTTCCAAAATTTTCCGCCTCTGTGCCGCTGATTGTCGCTGCCGAATTTTGTAGGCAGTCATGTGTCCACGCATAGTGGCTTTATAGGCCTCCCACCAGGCCCATGTGGAAGTTTCCCCATATTGGTTAACTGCAAAGTATTCCATAGTGGCCGCATTCATAGTAGTGCGGAATTCATCATCCGTTAGCCACTGTTTCTCAAAAAAAAACCGTGGCGAAGACCTCTTTTCTGGGCCAACATTTAGGTCCATGAGAAACCGCTGAGTGGTCGGAGACTGTCATAGGGAGCATTTTTATATCTAGGATCTGAGGTATTAGCGTCTTCGATGTTAGAAAATAGTCAATGCGAGTTTGGGAGTTGTGCGGTAATGAGTAGAAGGAATATTCCCTGCCATTGGGGAAGAGTAACCTCCAGGGATCGAGGAGTCCCAGTAGCTCTTTCATGCTCTGCAGCTCTTTTGAGGAGCGTGGCTTATGTTGTGATTTATAGGGAGTCCTATCCAGAAGCGGGTCCGGTATGAGATTGAAGTCTCCCCCTAGGATAATTCTGGAGGACCCGGTACTTAGGAGCTCCTGAGCTACCTGAATAAAGAATTGCGGATCATCCACGGTGGGACCATATAGTGTCATAAAGGTATACGGATCTCCACCTAGCGTGGCTGTCATCTTGGCCCAGCGGCCTGCAGGGTCAATTTTTGTCTCCTTGATTTCTACATGGAGGGTCTTCCGAGCAAGTATAATGACCCCGCCCTTCCTCCTCAGGGCTGGAGCAGAAAGTAGATTCTTATAGGTCTTATCTGCAACTTTATATGATTCTGTAAGCGACAGATGGGTTCTCTTGCAAATATAAGACATCCGCCTTTTGATGATTACAGTAAGTCAGGATTTTCTTCCTTTTGGCAGGATTGGAGATACCTTTGACATTCAGGGACAGTATTCGTACCCGGGAATTAGCCATACTTAGCCTTGTCAGGGGATTGGAGGGGGACATTTGCGGTCAACAACCCCAAAATTAGGGAATATACTCTTATAACATTAACATGTACATCACCTGGCTGCATCCAGCCATAAACTGCTGTCGCTTGCATGGTGGAGTCCCAACCGCCCTCCAGGCCCAACTTACCCCCTCCCAACATTAGAAAATTGGTAACATAGCAGTACTGTGTGTGAATAGTTAGGCAGACAGGGAAAGCTCATTAGTTAAACATACCACCCTATACAGAAAACTAACAAGCAGGTATGCACTGACTGCAGCATGCAAACTCATTGTCCCAACAGTATATCCTTGTCATACTTAAGGAGCTTGAGTGAGCTACCAGCTTCTCTCTGTCGCGATTGCCCCCGGGGTTAGCGCGGTGACTTAACTGTAGGATCAGCTATGCTTATCCGCTTCAGGATCAGACCTCCATCCGGACCGATCTCGGAGAAAAACCCGGAGAGTGTGGCCATCAGTGAAGGTTTGGGTATGGTTGTCCAAAGTCACCCGCATGTTTGCTGGGTAAAAGAGGACCGAATCGCGCATGCGATTGCAGCAGGAGAGGCCGGCAGGCCAGGAGATCTTTGCGTCGCTGGGCCGTATGTTTACTCAGGTCAGGAAAGAAGGTAATTTTATGACCATCCAGTTGCACGTGCTGTCGTTGCTTTGCCGCTTGCATTATTTGGATTACATGCTGGTAGCGCAGCGCTTTAACTACCAGAGGGCGAGGTCGCGGGGTCTGAGCAGAGGGATGCGACGGTACGCGGTGGGCCCGTTCCAATTCCAGGGGCCTTTCAAAGGTTAGTCCCAGTAGACCTGGTATGAGTTGCTCAAGGTAGCTTACCGGGTCGGAGCCTTCCAGGCCTTCGGTACTCCCAGGATTCGGATGTTACTTCTCCTGGCTCGATTGGAATGATCTTCCAGCAATGTTTCTAGGGCAGTTACCCTCTTCGTCAGCGGGTCGATCCGCGCGATTTCAGCAGAGTGTCTCTCCACCGTTGCTTCAACCTCTGTCAAGCGCTTAGTCATGTCGCTGAGATGGTCTTTAACTTCCCTCAGGTCTTCTTGCAACAATACTAGGGTCCCGGAATTAGTAGTTACAAGCGCTTTCACATCCCGGAGCTCCTGCAGGATTTCTCGCACCCCGTCCGCTGAAAGTTTGTCTGGCGCCATTTTCTGTGGAGACATGAGCTCCTGTTTTGCCCTCTTACTGGACTGCCCCGTCGTCTGTTGGAAATCTAGTCTGGCTGGTTTTAAGGCAGTCATATTCAGTATATTCTTTTCTCCACTAGGTTAATTTAATGGCCCCCGGAGTCTTTATACTACTCAGGATTCTGCAATGCTGGGAGGGAGCAAACAATCTATGCGGCCATCTTCTACCTCGGCAGACTCCGCCCCCACCCAGCTTTGATTATGAGGCTACTTAGTATCTATGGGAATCATCCAGTCTACTTCTATAACTACATTTTGTAACAATGCAGCAATCTCTTTGTGACAATGTACCAAACTCCTTATATGTAAAGAAGCTACTTTGTATCATTTACTAAAAAAAAACAAAGTCTTAGCACAGTGCGAATTTAGCTTTCCAATTATCGTGGGGCATGTCTGTGAACTACAATAAATTGCTGTTCCAGCAATCATCTTAATGTGATGCACTTCTGTTGCAACAAGGGGCTGCTGTGCTGTGTAATCGTTTATGTCATCTCCTCTCACAGCTTCTCCTCACTCTCCCTAGGCCCACGTGGCTCCACAGTCAGGTTTCTGTGTAGGCTTCTACAGCTCCCCAGAACATGTGACTCTGTCATTCGTGAATTGCCTTATTTGTCTGACATCAATGGTACAGTACAAGTTCTGATGGTTTTCAGAGATCAGGTTTAGAGAAGTTAGAAAAACACCGACAGTCACAAGAGCACCTATGAGAACCATCAGAAATTGTACATGCCCTGGACACAGGCTTCACCGAAACCTTGATGCACAAACATGCACACAGAAAAGTTGAAGTGGAGTGAGTGTCATTTAAACTTGAGAGGCTAAGGGGAGGAGGGGAGCTGTAAGAGGAGATGATAGAGACAATTTCACAGCACATCAGCCCCGTGGTGGAACAGATGACTGTCTCAATAAAATGATTGCTGGAACAGCAGTTTATTGTAGCTCACAGATATGCCCCAAGATAATTGGAAAGCTAAATTCGGACTGTGCTAAGACTTTGCTTTTTTTTTTAGTAAATGATACAAAGTAGCCTCTTTAATATAAGGAGTTCAGTACATTGTCACAAAAAGATTGCTGCATTGTTACAAAATGTAGTTATAGAAGTAGACTGGATGATTCCCATAGATGCTAAATAGCCTCACAATCAAAGATGGGTTCTTAGCACCTACACATATAGCAAAAGAGAAGAGGTAGAGAGGCGATGTTGAAAAGAACTGGTGGGCTGACTGAAAAACTGCCATGAGAAATCTGAAGGTGATGCTTCTCTCCTCTTATATAAAAAATGTTTGCTTTGTGGAAGTCAGTAAGATATAACAAGAATATATTTAAACAATTTTTATTATATAAGGAACTCATAGTGCTTATTTATGACACATTGGGGTATGTTTACTAAACCATCTTAATGTTACCGGCATTAGTTGCAGTCTTACTGTGACGAATGCCATATAAGGTAGTGGGCGTTCCGGTCTTAAGGTAGCATTTCGGGTTATCGCGCGATAAAGTCTGTTATCGCGCGAGAGAGAGGGAGCCGTGGCATGTTAACGCGTGTTAGCCTTAATTAGGCGCGCTGACCTGCAAACACAGCAAGATAGGTGTAGCACAATGTTTAATAGATTGACTGATCCCCCAGTGAGCTTCATGAGTAAGGCTGTCTGAGGCATTGCCCTTTACTTTAAATCAGTGCTGTCTGAGGCATTTACTTTTTTAATTTAAATTAGTGCTGCCAGCAAACACACCCTCACAGTGCCGTAACCTAAGGTGACGCATAAGGCACCCAATAAGGCACTCCAGAGGGCACATTATAAAGTGCACTGTCCGCCAAGGCACCTTATAATGTTCCCTATAGGGCGCCTTATAAGACGCCTTATAAGGCACATTATAGGGTGCCTTATGAGGCACCTTAAGGTTACAGCACTGTGAGCTTCACCTTAACCGGGATGGAACCAGGCTGCTGGCATTTAAAACGGAGATAGAGCAGCTTTTAACCTAGATAATAGGGGAAAGCCGACAGTCGCCCAAGAGCGCATGGTTCGGAAGAATGTATCCTTGAAAGCAGGGGCGGCCCAAGGGGGGTGCGGGGCCATGTGCGGAGACTCGGTGCGGGGCCTCATTTGCATAAGGGGCCTCATTTGCATAAATATTTGCATAATGTTACCATACACAAACTTTTAGTAAACATGCCTCTTAATGAGTTTATGAATAAATAAAGACTAAAAGAATTCTAAATTAATATAATCCAATACCAACCGCCAGGCACATTAGGAACTACTACAAACACTGCCCATTTAGAACCCATAGCAAACCCGCCGTAACCTAACAGCACTACCAGGACTCATAAAGCACCATACCCTAACTATCAAAAGGAAACGCTGCAAATATTAAACCAATACATTTCAGAGAACAACAATACATGACCTACTGGGGAAAGAGAACAAGTGGCAATGTCAAATAGGAATTACATAAACAGAATACCTCAGCTCAGTTACACATGCAGAACATAGACCATCACCAAACAAGGAATCACAATTTAGAAACAGGAAGACAATAATTAAACTGGGAATCCCAAAAGCCAAACTTGGAATGTACAACACTGTAGAAATAAAACTATACATTAATTTGCTCTTGTACTAAACAAAGCGCAGACGTTAATGATGCACATTTCCAGAGCTGACATATTCCAATTAATAAATTCAAAATAAAGAGATATTTTTCTACCTTTTGTGCATTTTTTTCAGCTGCAATTGCTCCAGCCACTTCTTCTGGTTTCTTCGTGTCTTCCGCTAATTCTTCATCGTTCTGCTGTCCATTTGTCTTTTCTTCTCTGTTCTAGTTTTTTTGCATTCTCTCTCTACTTATTCTTTATAATACTATTGTTTCTCCTTTTTGCTCTTTCCTCATTCCTATTTCATCCACTCAAATTTTACCCCTCCATCCTCAATCCCACCTACTCTCCCAATATCCGGACAATTGTAGATTTGTCTTCCCTCCCACACAAAATATTTTTTCCCTCTCCATTTCACTCTCCCAGCTCCATCCCATTCTAATCCTCCCCCAACATCAGCTCCATTCTAGTTCCAGTCCCACCCAGCATCCGCTCCCTTCTAGTCCCCGCATCAGCCCATTTCCAGTCCTAGCCCCCCATAAGCCCATTTCCAGTCCTAGCTCCCCCATCGATGTGCAGTCCCATCCAAGTCCCTCCATCAGCTCATTTCCAATCCCAGCCCCCCATGAGCCCATTTCTAGTCCTTTCCTAGCCCCACCATCAGCCCATGTCAAATCCTAGCTCCCCTCCACTCAGCCCATTTCCAATCCAAGACCCCCAAGAGCCTACGTCCAGTTCTAGCCCCTTCATGAGTCCATTTCAATCCATGCCCCCACCACAGCCCATTTCCAATCTTAGCACCCCCCAACAGCCAATATCCAGTCCTATTCTAGCCCATCAGCCCATTTCCTGTCCTAGCCCCCCCCTCACCCATTTCCAGTCCTAGCTCCCTCCCCCTCACAACCCATTTCCATTCCAAGCCCCCGTCCCCATCAGCTATTTGCAGTTCAAGCCCTCCTTCCACTCAGCCCATTTCCAGTCCTAGCCTCCTCATAGCCCATTACTAGTCCTAACCCCCCATCAGCCCATTACGTCCTAACCCCCCCTCACCCTATTTCCAGTCCTAGCCCCCCATCAGCCTATTTCCAGTCTTAGCCCCCCTCCCATAGCCAATTACCAGTCCTACCCCCCCATCAGCCCATTTCCAGTCCTAGCCCCCCCATCACCCTATTTCCAGTCCTAGCCCCCCCATCAGCCCATTTCCAGTCTTAGCCCCCCATAGCCCATTACCAGTCCTAACCCCCCCATCACCCTATTTCCAGTCCTAGCCGCCCCATCAGCCTATTTCCAGTCTTAGCCCCCCCCATAGCCAATTACCAGTCCTACCCCCCCCCCATCAGCCCACTTCCAGTCTTAGCCTCCCCCCCCCCATGGCCCATTACCAGTCCTACCCCTGCCCCCCCATCCGCCCATTACCAGTCCTACCCCCCCCCCCCATGGCCCATTACCAGTCCTAACACCCCCCCCCCATGGCCCATTACCAGTCCTAACACCCCCCCCCATGGCCCATTACCAGTCCTAACCCCCCCCCCCCGGCCCATTACCAGTCCTAACACCCCCCCCATCAGCCCACTTCCAGTCTTAGCCCCCCCATAGCCCATTACCAGTCCTAACCCCCCCATCAGCCCATTTCCAGTCCTACCCCCCACTTCCAGCCTTAGCCCCTCCCCATAGTCAATTTCCATTCCTAACCCCCCCATCAGACCATTTCCAGTCCTACCCCCCCTCTTCCAGCCTTAGCCCCCTACCCATAGCCCATTACCAGTCCAAACCCCCCCATCAGCCCACTTAGCCCCCCCATAGCCCATTACCAGTCCTAACCCCCCCATCAGCCCACTTAGCCCCCCCCATAGCCCATTACCAGTCCTAACCCCCCCATCAGCCCACTTAGCCCCCCCCATAGCCCAGTACCAGTCCTAACCCCCCATCAGCCCACTTAGCCCCCCCATAGCCCATTACCAGTCCTAACCCCCCCCCATCAGCCCACTTCGCCCCCCCCATAGCCCATTACCAGTCCTAACCCCCCCCCCCATCAGCCCACTTCCAGTATTAGCCTCCCCCCCCCCATGGCCCATTACCAGTCCTAACCACCCCCCCCCCGGCCCATTACCAGTCCTAACCACCCCACCCCCTGGCCCATTACCAGTCCTCACCACCCCCCCCCATCAGCCCACTTCCAGTTTAGCCCCCCCCTCCCATCAGCCTACTTCCAGTTTAGCCTCCCCCCCTCCCATAGCCCATTACCAGTCCTAACCACCCCCCCCCTATCATTCCAAATTAAAATTAAAAAAAAACCCAAAACGGCTGCTTATGCCGCGGCAGCTTCAAGAGAGCTGCCGCGGCAGCATCAATAGCTCTGCCGCGGGGCCCCCCCCAGCCCGGCCGAGCCTCCGTGCATCTTCAGCTCTTCACGTCCCAAACGCGGGCTTTTTCAGAGCCGCGAGAGTTTCTTTTCTCGCGGCTCTGTTAATCCCGCCGAGGGTGATGGGAAATCCCATCAGCCCCGCGGGATTAAGAGAGCCGCGAGAAAAGAAACTCTCGCGGCTCTGAAAAAAGCCCGCGTTTTGGACGTGAAGAGCTGAAGATGCACGGAGGCTCTGCCGGGCAGGGGGGGGCCCCGCGGCAGAGCTCTTGAAGCTGCCGCGGCAGAGCTCTTGAAGCTGCCGCGGCAGAAGCAGCCGGTTTGTTTTTTTTTTTTTTTTAACTTGGGATGCTTAAGAATGTTTTTTGCGCGGGGCCCCCTGAAACGCGGGGCCCTGTGCAAAAAACATTCTTGCTCAATGGACGGGCCGGCCCTGCTTGAAAGATACTACCAAAGCAGAGAGGTTCCAAAAAAGAGTAAAGTAGCCCTGATGCCCTCGAGTATGGAGCAGACAGAGCTTAAAGATCCCAAATTACCCATGTCTAACAATAGCCAAATTAATATGAATAAAATACAGTCTCTAAAATGCTTGTATGCAAATGCTAGAAGTCTAAAAAATAAGATGGGAGAGTTAGAATATATAGCACTAAATGAGAGGTTAGATATGATTGGAATATCAGAGACATGGTGGAAGAAGGACAATCAATGGGACACTGTGATACCTGGGTACAAACTATATTTTAATGATAGAGCTGATCAAATTGGTGGAGGGGTTGCGCTCTATGTTAGAGAGGGCATTGAGTCAGAAAGGATTAAAGTTTTGCAGGAAAATATTTGCTGTATAATCTCTATGGATTGAAATTCCATGTAAAAAGGGGAAGGCAATGGCAGTGGGGGTGTACTATCGACCACCTCGATGCTCTGTTCCTCACCAAAACCTGGCTCTGTGAGGGCGAGGACGGTATCCTTTATCGATGCCTTCCCCCCGGTTACTCTGCCTTTCACGTTCCCCGGCTTCATGGATCCGGGGGCGGCGTGGCTGTTATTCATCGCTCTTCTATTCCTCTCTCACTTGCGTCCCCCCAACCCCGCTATCCTGAAGCTTTACTGCTGCGTTCAGGAACTTCTGTCCCTATATTTTTCCTCCTTCTCTATGCCCCACCCTCAATGCGCCCTGATTTAATTTAATTTAATTTAATTAGCAGGTTTTTATATACCGCAACTTCCATAGATCAGCTGCGGTTTACAAGGAACAACAATGAACAAGCAAGGCTGTTTTACAAGGAACGGCAGTAAACATCATGCTGTTTTTACATATAACAGTGTTAACAGTAATAACAATTTCGGTAATAACAATAATGGGTTCAATCTATCAGAACAGGTTGATAGTTGAGAACTATATACATCAAACATGTTTAGAACTAAATACAGTTTTAAATAGAATCTCTGGTTATTTTACAAGGTATTAGTACACATTCCAGGTCGAGGGTCAATTATCATTGCTGGTGCGGCTATCCCTTTTCATGTTGTGTTGGTGAGTTTGATACGGAAGCATAATGTGTTGAGAAAAGGTATGTTTTGAGTTTTTTCCTAAACTCTATGATTTGGGGTAATGATCTTAGTTCAGCTGGGGTGTTGTTCCACAGTATGGGGGCGGCATGGGAGAAAGCTTTCTTGTTCGTTGATTTTTTGGCTCTTATAAATTCTTTTGGTGTTATTAACTTATTTAATTGGTCTCGTCTTTGTAGGTTATGACTGGATTCCTTGGTGATTAGGTTATTTACAGTACAGGGTGCCGTATTATTTAGGGCTTTGTATGTGGTTAACAGGGTTTTGTACTGTATGCGGCATTGGATTGGGAGCCAGTGTAGGGATTCTAAGATAGGCGTAATATGTTGGAAGGGAACTGTTTTTATGATGGTCTTGGCTGCTGCATTTTGTGCTAGTTGGGAGTCTCTTCTGCTCACCCTCTCTGAGACATCCTTACTTACTTCTCATCTGGTTATCCTTGGTGATTTCAACGCGTACCTTTCCTCCCAAACCCGCCCTCGCGATAAGGCCCTCAGTTCACTCTTCTCCGACCTCGATCTAATCCAACATGTGCATTGTCCCACTCATTCCTCTGGCTATACCTTTGATCTTATTCTTACTTTTTCCTCCTCCCCTTATGTTCCCTCTTCTATCTCATCCACCCCTCTTCCCTGGTCTGACCATCATTGCCTGTTCTTTTCCTTCACCCTCCCTCTCATGCAAACTCTCCCTTCATCCGTTACAACCTCACTTAAGGTTCTCAAACGCCGTCTCACGCCCCTCACTCTGCAAGCCTTTCCCCCTGCTGACTCTCTCTTTTCCCCTGAGTTTTTCTCTTCCTGTCAACCAGCAGGCTGATTCCTGGTCCTCTACTCTCACCAGCACCCTTGACGCCCTAGCCCCGCTTCGCCCCACTTCCTGTCATTCCACATCCCATCATCCCTGATATCACTCGGGCCTCTATCTCCAGCGCACCCATCTCCGACGTGCTGAACGTCACTGGCGTAAACATCCCTCTTCTGCCTCCCTGACTTCTTTCCGCTGCGCGCATCGTTCCTACTGCACTATGATCACTGAGGTCAAGAAGACCTACTTTTCGGATCTCTTCGCTGCATCTTCTAACTCCTCTCGTTGCTTGTATCGGGTCCTTCACTCTCTGTCTTCTCCCTCAACTTGCCCTTCCTCATCAGCGCCCCCTCCTACTGCCCCCAGACCTACAGCCCTTGCTTCCTTCTTTGTAAATAAGATCCAGTCCCTTCGCTCTTCCTTCCCCCTCTGCCCCCTCCTCTTTCCCCTCCTCCCTCCCTCCCTCTCCGCTTCCCCCGTCATTCCCTTCCCTCCTCCCTCCAGTACCTTCCCTCACACTTGGTGCTCCTTCAGTCCTGTCACTTCCGCTGAGCTTTTTCAGGTAATCTCCTCCTCCCACAAAACAACCTGCCCACTCGATCCTCTCCCTTCCTCCTGGCTCCTTGATCCCTCTCTTCAACTTCTGCCGTATATCCTTGCCATGGTCAACATCAGTCTCTCTTCCGGTAGTTTTCCCACCTCCTGGAAACACGCCCTGGTCCGCCCTCTTCTTAAGAAACCCTCTCTTGACCCAAGCCTTCCTGCCAACTGGCGTCCCGTCTCAAACCTTCCCTTTCTCTCTAAGGTCCTTGAGAAATTGTTTTTTGCACAGCTTTCGGTGCACCTTGATTCCACTCTCTATCTTCACCCTCGTCAATCTGGTTTTAGGCCTGGACACAGCACTGAAACTATCCTTCTTGTCCTCCTCAGTGACCTCCACCGTTCTCACGACTGGGGTGACCTATCTATTGCCGTCTCTCTAGATCTCTCTGCCGCTTTTGACATTATTGATCACCGCACCCTCCTCACTCGCCTGTCCGATTCTGGTATCCACGGCACTGTGTTGCGCTGGTTTCATTCTTTTCTTTCTCACCGCTCTTTCGCTGTTCACTTTGGCTCCTCTACCTCTACCCCCTCCCCTCTACACAGCGGTGTTCCACAAGGTTCCATCCTCGCCCCTCTACTTTTCAATGTTTTCCTCGCTCCCCTGGCCCTTCTCATTCAACAGTCCGGTATCTCTTTCTACTTCTCCGCAGATAATATTCTTCTCGTCCATCACACCAGCTCCGCTTCCCCAGACCTCTCTGCCCTCAATGCCTGCCTTACTCTTATCGCCTCTTGGTTCTCTGATAATTTCCTTTATGTCAATCCCTCTAAATCCTTTGCCATCTGGTTCTCTTTCTCCACTCCTCCTCCCAGCCTAGACCCCATGATGTCCTCCCTCCCCATCCCTGTTGTATCTTCCCTCCGTTACCTGGGTGTCACCCTGGATTCCTCCCTCTCCTTTCACCCTCACATTTCTTCCCTTGTCCGTAGTTGCCTCTTCCATCTCCGTCGTATTCGCTCCCTCCGGCCTTTTTCTTTCCACTCAATCCCTCACTACTCTAGTCCTTTCCCTGGTAACCTCTCGTTTGGATTACTGTAACTCTGTCCTCGCTGGCCTTCCGTCCTATCAACTCCGTCGTCTTCAGCTCCTTCAAAACACTGCCACCCGCCTACTCACCTTTTCCTCCCCTTTTGATCACATCACTCCTTGTCTTTCCTCCCTTCATTGGCTTCCCATCAAATTTAGGTTTATTTACAAGTATCTCATCATCACTCACAGAGTTCTCACACCAATACTCCTCAGTACCTCTCTGATCTTATCTTTCATCAACCTGCTCCCCGTCTTCTCCGATCATCCCATACCAACCATCTTTTCCTTCCCTCTCCATCCCAGGCCCATCTTGAACTCACCCGTCACTCTGCATTTTTCTTCTTAGCCCTGCTCTCTGGAATTCCCTCCCTCCCACGCTCCCCACAGAGCCCTCTTTCCCGCACTTCAAAGTTCTCCTTAAGACTCATCTTTTCTCTCAGGCTTTCAACCTTCCAGTTTCTTCCTGACCAACATGTCAGTTCCGATTGCCACAATTCACCCCCTCACTCCCCTCCCCCCGTGTCTGCTTGTCTAGTCGTGTAACCCCTGTCCTTTTCTTTCTATCTATCTCTCCCTAGCTCTTTCCTGTCTTCAAATGGCGTTCTCTTCTCTCTTTCCCTTTCCTGCAGCTGCTTTTCTTTTATTGTACACCACTCTGATACTTCGGTCTTGGGCGGTATATCAAGCCTGTATATAAAATAAATAAAATAAATAAAATAAATTAGATGATAGAGGGGTTAAAGGGGCACTAAGAGGCGACAAGGCGATAGCGGAGAGACTGAATGAATTCTTTGCTTCGGTCTTTACTGAGGAAGATGCAGGGATGTTACCCATGACTGAAGTGGTATTTAAAGGTGTGGAAGAATTGAAGGAAATATCGATACATTGTGAAGATGTATTACAACTATTAGATAAAACTGAAGAGTAGCAAATCACCTGGGCTGGATGGTATACATCCAAGGATGTTGAAAGAACTGAAATATGAGATTGCAGACCTGCTATTAGTAATCTGTGAGCTATCATTCAAATCATCTCTAATACCTGAAGACTGGAGGATCGCCAATGTAACACCAATTTTTTAAAAGGGTTCCAGGGGTGATCTGGGAAACTACAGACCGGTGAGCCTGACGTCAGTACCGGGAAAAATGGTAGAAACCATCATAAAGAATAAAATTACTCAGCATGTAGATAGTCATGGCCTAAAGGGAGACAGCCAACATGGCTTTAGACAAGGAAGATCTTGTCTTACTAATCTGTTATGTTTTTTTAAAGGTGTGAATAAACAGGTGGACAAAGGTGAGTCGGTTGATATAGTGTATCTGGACTTTCAGAAAGCCTTTGACAAGGTCCCTCTTGAGAGACTCTTGGCGAAATTAAAAAAATTATGGGATAGGAGGCAGTGTACTATAGTGGATCAGGAACTGGTTAAAAGATAGAACATAGAGGGTTGGGCTAAATAGCCAATTTTCCCAATTGAGAAAGGTGAATAGTGGTGTACCCCAGGGATCTGTGCTGGGTCCGCTGCTTTTTGACATATTCATAAATGACCTGGAAAGTGGAATAACGAGTGAGGTTATCAAATTTGCAGATGACACAAAACTATTTAAAGTTGTTAAAACCCAAGACGATTGTGGAAAATTGCAAGAGGATCTTGATAAATTGGAAGACTGGGCATCAAAATGGCAGATGAAATTTAATGTGGACAAGTGCAAAGTTTTGCACCTAGGGAAGAACAATCCAAACTATGGTTACACGATGCAAGGTTCCACATTAGGAACCACCACCCAGGAAAAAGAATTAGGTGTCATTGTGGATAACATGTTAAAACCCTCGGCCCAGTGTGCAGCGGCGGCCAAAAGAGCAAATAGAATGCTAGGTATCATAAGGAAAGGAATGGAAAATAAAACAAAAGATATTATAATGCCTCTATATCATTTCATGGTGAGACCGCACTTTGAATATTGTGTGCAATTCTGGTTGCCGTATCTTAAAAAGGATATATCAATATTAGAAAAGGTTCAGAGAAGAGCACCAAAATGGTAAAGGGGATGGACGGATACTCCTATGAAGAAAGGCTTAAAAGGTTAGGGCTCTTTAACCTGGAAAAGAGATGGCTGAGGGGAGATATGATAGAAGTCTATAAATTAATGAACGGAGTGGAACGGGTAAACGTAGATCGATTGTTTACGTTATCAGAATATAGAAAGACTAGGGGACATGCAATGAAGCTAAGGGTAAACTATTTAAGACTAATAAAAGAAAATATTTTTTCAGTCAATGTGTAATCAAACTCTGGAATTTGTTACCGGAGGATGTGGTAAAAGCTGTTAGTGTAGCTGGGTTTAAAAAAGGTTTGAACAAGTTCCCGGAGGAAAGGTCCATAAACCATTATTAAGAAGGGACCCAGGATATCAATGCTTGACCCAGTACAAGCATTGTGGAACCTGTGTCTTTTAGGGAAACTTCTAGGTACGTATGATCTAGATTGGCCACTGTTGGAAACAGGATACTGGGCTTGATGGACCTTGGTCTGACCCAATATGGCATATCTTATGTTCTTATGTTTGCTGGCAGCACTAATTTAAATTAAAAAAGGAAACACCTCAGACAGCCCTATCAAATAACACCACTGTGGGATCAAGCCCATGATCTCTACCTCCACAGTCAGTGAAGTAACCAGTGGGCTACATCTCTATAGCTAATAATAAGCCCTTAGCTGGCTACAGAAGGACTGCAGGTCACCACACAAACTGTCTGCTGTGGTTACCAGGATAGGGTAAACCCACCCGTACCCATGATGCACTGCACATGCAGATCAGCAGTCTATAGCTGATCACAAGATGGGGTATGCACCTCCACAGCACCTCGGCCTGGTAGGGGGAACTGACCGTGTGTGTTACTGGCACAGAGTAGCTAAAGACCGACACATTGTGGGGGTTCTGTGCTCACCCTGAGGGCGAGGTGGGGCACCCAGCACCAGGTCCACAGCACCTGGCTTAGCTGAGATAGGCTATACTGCAAGTCGCTATCAGTGCCAGTGTGTGATAGGTAGTCCTTGCACACACACCTAGGATACACCTGTGTCCATCCATATTTCCCAGTCGTGTCTAGCCCTTGTGGACTAGGATGCACCCAGAATAGTGCATATCCTGTGTGGGTGCCATGGTCATGATTTAAGTGAATGGGGGGTGTTTGGACCCATAGGCAGGAGTGGAGGAGTGGCCTAGTGGTTGGGGCAAGGTACTTCAGGCCGGAAGGTCGGGGGTTCAAATCCCACTAGAGGACAGCAACCTTGGGCCGGAAGGACTGGGGTTTCTAGTCCACAGGTGCTTCCTTGTGGTCTTGGGCAAGCCACTTAACCCTCCATAGCCCTTGTTCCCTGTAAAATAGTTATCTCCAAGTTATAATGCCCTGTTCAATGTAATTTCAGTTTGTTCAATGTAAACCGCACTGATGCAGAATAGCGCGGTATATAAGAGAATGTAAATAAATAAATATGTAGCACCATCCAACCCGCCCTCTGGGGCTCAGGGTGGGGGAGCAGGATCTCCCACCAACAGATCCACATTCTACATCCCTGCAATGGTGGCAGTAGAGGGGACCATCAACCCCAGTCCTGCTGGGGAACAGGCACCCTACGCAGATCTGTATGCATCCATAAGGCAATGGCAGACAGACCGTAGGCCTGCAAAATGCTCAACTGCCCCTCCCCCACTATCTGACATTCTCCAGCAGCTGCATCCTGCAAGGTGTTCTAACCATACACATACTAACTGCAGACAGTCTGCTAGCTAGTCCATAGTGCATGTTCCTGGAGGAGATGTGAGCACACACACCAAGCAGATAAGTCAGTGATTGGGCCCCAGAAAAAACAACCCATAAATATAATTTGAGAGAAATACTAGATAGCACTATGGGGGAACCTAGCCATGCCGTGGTCACTGCGCAGTCAGGGTGAGAGTGACCTCCCAGCAGGACATGCCTGTGGCCACCCTGTCCGTGCAGGTGGTGGTTGGGCACTACAATGTCCCAGCCATTGCACTATGACCTGTGCAGATGCATCCTGCCCAGGCCACCCTGTCCGGGCCATACCCACCGTACCTTGCTCCTCATTATGCACATTGGCAGGCTAACACTGAAAACAGTGCAAAACAGTGCGGGCTGAGTAAGGTGTAGGCAGCCACAACACACATGGATAGGTGGACACACACTCCCACACCTATGCCAGCATTGTGCAAATATAGAGTCTTTTGGCATCCCTGGCCACCACACCAGTCCTGGGCACAGTGCAGGCATGGCTTATGGTACACAATACTGTTGGGGTCACTCCCCGGGGTGGTAAACACTGTCAGAAACCAAAACTGAAAACACACTGCACAGATATCAGAAAGGTTGCTATGATGCAGCTCTATCAGCAAAATTGTGCTTCACTTAGGAATTGTTATCTGCCATTAATCATAGCAACCTTTTGATATATGTGTAACGTATTCCCAAGTTTAGAGCGGCATTGCTAAGGTATGCAAATGCTAGTATTGGGGAGATGCCGCTGCATGCAGGGCCCAACAGCTTGACTCTACATGAGGCATTGGATAGTGGAGCCTGTGGGTGTGGGTTGTTTATGCCCCTGTCGGCTGCTGCTCTAGGACAGAGGTTCCCAACTCTGGTCCTAGTGAGCCAAACACTGTTCAGGTTTTCATGCTGTCCCTAATGAATATGCATGAGATACATTTGCATACAATGGGGGCGGCGCATACTACTGCAGCACAGGCATATTTATTAGGGCCAGCATGAAACCTGAATTGTGTTTGGCCCTCCAGGACTGCAGTTGGGAAACTCTGCTGTAGGGATTGCACATGTTTATGGTGTCTGTGCTCTGTAGGGTAAAATATAGGCGTTTCAGGCATGTTTATTTTATCTGCAATAAAGGTTCTGTCTTTATTACCACGGTTTAGTACTGGGTAAAATATGGGGAAAGGGTTGGCAGGAGCCACAGCTAGGACTTCAACTTGTGACCTTCTGCTCCTGAACACACTGGCAGTGTGTACTGCAAGCACACTGTTTCCACAGGGACAGTTCATTCCCAGGGGATACCATGACTGTTCGTCAGACACACAGACCCTGTCTGTTGCATTGCACGGCGCGTGCCCACCTAAACAGGGCTAGGCCATGGTCTGCTGTGAGCAGAGCCTACTGCCCCCTACACCACCAGCACCCCTTCGCCCACCAGGCTGCCATACCATTATGCCGGTGGTGCTGGTGGTGCGCAGTCCCAGTCCATCCATTATGCCGTTAGGCAGCTGCCTATGGTGTGGGTTCCCAGGTAGGGGTGCCTACATGGACATACGTGCTAACCCCCCCCCCCCCCGCACTGCCTGCCAATGTTATGTGCCCTTAGGGGTACCTGCTGGGTAATCTCCCCTGTGACACTGTGGAACACACACTTGTGCCCATGTTGGATCCTCATCAGTTGCTGTCTTGCTGCTTTACAGTTTTGGCATTCCTATGTGCCACCTAGGCATCTGCCTAGCCTGCACTCTGCCCCAGCTGGACCACAGCATGTGCCGCCTGCAGCTTCCTGTATCCCATTTACAGCATCAGTACATTTGCCGTTTCCTACGTGCCACACTCTGCTGTTGCTGCCACATGTGCATGCCATAACAAACCTGCCCAATCTAAATGACAGAAACCCTGATCAGCGCTATTTCAATGTGGGATCATTCACTTTGTAGGGGGACAGAGCATAGGACCCTTCCAAACATGATATCTTAATTTATACACTTTGTCAGTAGTGTTGCTTTATGTTTATCATTAATATCACTATTGGCCAGCTTGGTTATTGGGATTTTAGATGTGGTTCTGGTCCTTTTATATGTTTATTTGCCTTTTTGGTCCCTGCACATGTATCACAAGTATCACTTTTTCTGGGTTTCCCTGCCTTTGCTGCACATTGCTGACTGAAATGGTTTCTCTTTCCTGCAAATGTGCCTTACGCGAGGGTTTCACTGGTGTTAGTGTTCAGACCCGGATTTCACAGCGTTAGTGTGGATGGAGTCTCTCCCCTCCCACTCTCCGCCCATTGACCCCTTCTCTCCGCGCTCTGGGAAGCCTTACTCCACCCTTCACACCCGGATTTCACAGCGTTAGTGTGCCTTAATGCCACCGCTGGGTTATCACGCGATAACATCACTTATCACAATGATAATACCACCGCTGCAATGTTAAGACAGTTTAGTAAACATACCCCATTGAGTTTGGTTGTGCCATACTCTTCGTGCTCTTTGACTACTGTGATTATACTTTAACTAGTTCTGTTACATGTTGCTGGAGTTTCAGTACTCTATAAGTAATTCAAAAGTTTAACTAGTCCTTTTTAATAAAATCATATATACCAGCTAAGAGTAAAGAACATTTGGCTCCTTAATTCTACCTACTGAAATTCACCTATTTCTTATATGAATGTCTATCTTTTATAATATCTCTGGGATCTTTATTAATTTTACAATACAAAGAAGCTAAATTACACAAGCTTCATGGAAATTAGGACAAGTGGTCTGAAAACTAACATTGATACACCAATATTAAAAACAGGAAATAGAAAAGAAGAAAAAAAAAACAATTCCAAGTCCTACTATAGCCCACCACAAGGAGATCCAAGTAAGAAAACAATTAACCAAAGAATTTGAGAAGCATAAGAAAGAGAACAAAAACAGTCAAACATAAGTAGTAGGCAGGGCATCTGGAGCCTCATTAGGAAGCCGTCGGGCACTCAGAAAGCTCGACAACTGGGACGGTTCATAGAAAATAAAGATTAAATAAAAAATATATATATATATCTCTGGGATCTTAAAATCTCTTGGGGTATGTTTACTAAACGGCGCAGCTGTGATGTTATCGCGTGATACGTGATGTTAACACACGATAATGGTGCTTTACCATGCGAGAACATCACCTATCGCGCGATAATGTCTACGGCGGCGTTAAGGTGCTCAGAGGGTGGAGTAAGGCTCCCCAGAGGGCGGAGTAAGGCTCTCCAGGGGCAGAGATGAGGGGTCAATGGGCAGAGAGGGGGGTGGGGAGAGGCCCCGTGCACACTAATGCCGTGAAATGAAGGTCCGAAAATAAGCGCCAGTGAAAACCTCGCTGCTAGAGGCACATTTGCAGGAGGAGAGAAACCATTTCAGTCAGCAATGTACAGCAAGCCAGGGAAACACAGGGAAAGTGATTAGTAGTGATACATGTGCAGGAATCAAGAAAGGCAAATAAAACTATATAAATAAATGAACCAGAACCCACATTTCAAAATCCCATATACCAAGCGGGCCATATATGCTACTAATTATAAACATAAAGCAACACTACTAACAAAGCATAGAAAGGGAAGGATATCTGTTTGGAAGGGGCTATGCTCTGTCCCCCTACAAAGTGAATGATCCCACAGTTGGAACATAGCCGAGGTGAGCAGGGTTTCTGCCTTTTATATTGGGGTAGGTTTGTTATGCTGTGGTCCAGCTGGGGCACAGTGGCGGACTAGGCAATGCCTAGGTGTCACACATAGGAATGCCCAAATACTTTGTAAAGCAACCAATGACAGCAACTGACGGAGCGGTTCCAACATGGGCATGAGTGTGTGTCCCACAGTGTCACGGGAGATATTACCCAGCAGGTACCCCCAAGGAAAGGCGCATAACATTGGCAGTTAGTTGCCGGGGGGAAGGTGCGCATGTCCATGTTAGGGGTCACCCCTAACCGAGAACCCACCACCATATGGCAGCTGCCTACCGCACACTTGGGCATGGCACTGGTGACCTGCGCACCACCAGCGACCACTGTCATAAGGGCAATGTTCAGCATGGTAGCGGAGGGTTGCTGGTGGTGGAGGAGGACAATGGCATCTGCCCCACAGCAGACCAAGGCGGCCAACCCTGTTATAGGTTGGTGGCAGTGCGGCTGCAACAGACAAGGTCTGGTCCTATCAAAAACTAATGGTAGCCACAGGGAATGATCTGCTTCTGTGGTAATAGTTTGGTTGCAGGTACACACAGCCAGTGTGTTCAGAGGACAGAAGGTCACAGGGTTCAAGCCCCAGCTGTGGCACTCCTGCAAACCATGTCCCTATATTTTACCCAGTACTAAACCGTGGGTAATACAAGATGGAACTGTTATTGCAGATTAAATAAACAAGCCATAAACACCTAATATTTTATCCTACAGGGCACAAAGGACAACCATAAAACATGTGCAACATCCCTAGAGCAGAGTTTCCCAACTGCAGTCCTGGAGGACCAAACACCATTCAGGTGTCCCCATGCTTGTCCCTAATAAATATGCCTGTGCTGCATTACTGTATGTGCTGCCCCCATTGTATGCAAATGTAATCTCATGCATAATTCAGTTAGGAGACAGCATGAAAACATGAAACAGTGTTTGGCCCACCAGGACTGGAGGTTGGGAAAAAAACTCAGCCCTAGAGCAGAGGGCCAAACAGGGGTTTTGAAAAACACCCTACAACCCACAGGCCCACTATTCAACGCCTCAATGGAGAGTCAGGCTGTTGGGCCCTGCGCGGGAGCAGCATTTCCCATACGGGCACCTGCATACCTTAGCAATTGCCGTCCTACGAACTTGGGAATACATTCCACATATTATCAAAAGGTTGCTATGATTCATGTCAGCTAAACAAATACCTAGTGAAACATGATTTGTTGATAGAGATTCATCATAGCAACCTTTCTGAAATATCTGTGGAGTGTGTTTCAGTTTTTTTTTTTGGTTCAGTCTGATAGTGTTTACCACCCCTGGGGAGTGACCCCAACAGTTTTTGCATACCATAGCAATACCTGCACTTTGCCCAGGACTGGTTCTGTGGTGGCCAGGGTTGCCACAAACCTCTCTCTAATATTTTTGCACAATGCTGGCATTGGTGTGGGAGTGTGTGTCTGTCGATCCAGTGTGGTGTGGCTGCCAGTAACACGTTACTGAGGCCCACGACTGCTTGCACTGTTTTCCACTGTTAGCCTGCCAATGTGCCATTAATGAAGAACTATGGGTATGGGCCAGACAGGGTGGCCTGGGCAGGATGCATCTGCCACAGTGGTTATATAGGGTGCAATGGCTGGGACATTGTAAGTGCCCGACCACCACCTGCATCGGGGACAGGGTGGCCACAGCGATGTCATGCTGGGAAAGTCACTTTCACCCTGGACTGTGCAGTGACCACAGGCATGGCTAAGGTTCCCCCCATGTTGTGCTATACAGTATTTTTTTTCAAGTGATATTTATGGGTTTTCCTTTTCTCGGGCCTCAATCACTGACATAACCTTGCTCTGTGCTGTGCATGTGTGTGCTCACCTCCCATCCCAGTTTTGGGTGGGCCATGCAGTTGTTCTTCTAGGAATCATTGCACGGTATGTGCTAGCATAGGGCAGGTACTGTCTGCAGTTAGTATGTTGGTATGGTTAGAACACTTGCAAAATTGGAAGACTGACTGTGTGGCCCGGTGTGTGCTCTGGGCTGGTTGACGCTGTCAGATAATGGGTGGTTTGGGTGTAGGCGAGCACCGTCGTTACGTATGAGCTTTGCCCGCATTCTGCTTGTCTTTTAGCGCTAGTGCCGACGGGACTCGTCACTTGACTCTGGCTCCTACAGATCATTCGAACGTGCGCATATGAATGCCCGTGTAGGGTGCCGGTGGTTTCCCAGCAGGACTGGGGTTGATGTGGTCCCCCTCTACTGCGCTCCGGATTGGCAGAGATGTACAAATGTGGATCTGTTGGTGAGAGGATCCTGTTCACCCTATCACGGACGACCACAGAGGGCGGGTTGGTCGGCCGCTAACATAAATCCCCCTTCACTTATAACATGTGACCATGGCACCCACCCGGGGGCAAGATATGCAACTATTCTGGGTCGCCGTGCATCATAGTCCACAAGGGCTAACTACGTGACTGATGAAAATACAGATGGACACAAGGTGTATCAGCTAGGTGTGTCTGCAAGGACTACCTATCACAATGACACTAGCACTGATGGCCACCGGGATACAGGCATAGCCTATCTGTCAGCAAAGTCAGGTGCTGTGTACCTGGTGCTGGCCAGCGCGCGGGGCACCCTACGCGCTGCGGAAGGGTGAGCAGCCTCGGATAGTGGACCCGCGAGCTCAGACCAATTGATCATGGTCTGTTTAGGCTGAAACTGGCGGTGGTGTCAGCAACACATAGACCACGGTCAGTTCTCCCCTACCAGGCCCGAGGTGCTGTGGGGGTGCAGACCCAATCTTGTGATCCAGCTGTTAGGACTGACTGATCTGCATGTGCAGTGCACATGGGTAAGGGTGGGTGTACCCTATCCTGGTAACCACAGCAGACTCGTTTGTGTGGTGGGACCTGCAGGTCTTTCTGTCGCTAGGAGCCAGCAGTGTGGCAGTAGCCTATAGAGATGTATCCTATTGGTTGCTTCAGTGACTGTGAAGGTAGGAGGTCCTGGGTTTCAATCCTGCAGTGGTGTAATCTCAAAAGGCTTTCTGAGGCTTTTTCTTTTAATTTAAATCAGTGCTGGCCAAGCAGAGAACCACCCCCCACCTCCCCCACAGTTGCTGTCGCCTAAGATGCCTCGGATATGTCGCCCTATAAGGCTCACCCTATACAGTGCCCTATAGGGCCAGATTATGATGGTGCTTTGGCAGGACAGGGGCACTTTATATAATGTGACCTATTGGCGGGCTGCCTTATAGGGTGCCTTATGAGGCACCTTAGGTTAGGGCACTTGTGAGGTGTGTTTGGTGCTGGCAGCACTGGAGTTTAAATTCAAAGAAAATGCCTTCCGGCAGCCCATTTTAGATGGCATCCCTGACAGGATCAAAACCCATGAGCTCAATGCTCACAGGTCATTGAGTAGTAAACAGTGAGCTACATTGTTATAGCTTTCTAACACTGCGTCCTTGGCATGTACTTAAGGTTAACGCGACGTTAAGCGTGCCACGGCGCTCACTATCGCAAGATACATATTCTTGCTACCTTAGGACTGGAACGCCCACTCCTTATATGGCATGCTTCACATTATCGCTGCAACTAGCGCCGGTAACAGGACGGGTTAGTAAACATACCCCTTGGTTTCATTTCCTCTAGTGGTGTGTGATGGGGGTATGTAGGAAGTTGCCCATACCTCTCCAAAGGGATTAGCAGCAGTCACTTAAAAGGCTTAGAACTCAGGGATGGGAGGGCAAGACTCAGAAAGAGGGATTAAGAAGCCAACTGTGGTGCACAAGGGATGAGAGAGGCCTGTGGAGACAGAAAGTTCCTTCCAATCAGGGCTGGGAGAGTACAGCTGTAAGGTAGGCGATTCAGGAGGTAGGGTCATATTTACAGACACTGAAGCCTAAGAGACTGACCTGGACTTTGTGCTGAACTAACTTCTGTACTTTAAATTGTGGGTCGGGGGAAGGTTACACTGAGAACCAGCCTTGTGAAGGTAACAAGCTGGACGTGATTGCTGGATCATTGAAGGGAAATAAACGTATTTATTTATGTATTTACCAGATTTTTTTATACCGTCTTTCTACAAATCAAGCCGGTTTACATAAAACCATGTGGCAGTATGTTTCAACTGTTTACATGGAACCAAGTAACAAAGAAATATAGGAAAAAAAATAATATAAGGAAAACAAAGTGAACAATTACATGCTCAGTGAAACAAACTATTTACAATGGTAGATCCTGGGATATCATATTTTTTGTTTGGCCCTGAAGTGTTCCTGATATTTTAGAAGCCCCTCTGCCACTGCACGCCAAGCTATACCATGTCTCTCTTTAACTTGGAGAAAAAGGACCCATTAGACATGGTGGGTGTTTCTTGTGGTGGCATCATCCCCACCCCTGAACAGAAGACTTGCCTGAGATATCCTCTTTACACATGACTACTCCAAGTTAACATCTTAAATCTAGTGGGTAATAGTAAAAGCACAATATCCCCAGGAGGTGGAGCTTACATAAAAATAAACATCAGTTAGTCTAGCTGTGCACAAAAGTATGTCAGTAAGATATGTATCATTAAATCTGTGAATGTATTACTTTGGTGAAAAATGCAAAATTGTTATGGCAATAAAGTTATCCAAATCTTGGGATGGCATTGAGAAGAGAGTTCCTCTGCAAACTACTCACCTTGCTGAAATGTATAGTGCTGGATGCACATCTTGCTGTAATTACAGCAGGGTGCACCTTGTGAATCCCAAACACAGAGAATTTAGCACGGAAAAAGGAGTTGACTCAGAAGTTTTCACACAAGATTATTTTACTTGGGGACACTAGGCTAGAGCAAGCACAATAAACATTATGGAAATGATATTCAGAGCCCTTATCTGGATAGCTCATGGGGGAACGAGGGCACAGAACTATATGGATAGTGTCACTGAATATCTACACAGCCCAGACTGGCACTACCCGGAGGAGCTAGGGCAGTAGAGCCACTAACTGGATAAAAAGCCAACCTTATCTGTACAGCAGCAATACTCAGCAGTACTTTGACAAAAACATGACAAACAGCAGACCGAAATTGCTATCTGGATAAAGTTCCAGCTGAAAATCGTCGCCACCCGGATAAGGTCAGCACTCAGCCCGACAGTGGCTGGCTCAGTCCAGATATTCAGCAGCAGCCACTATCTGTATTTTGCTGCTAAATATCACGATTATATTAAGTGCCGAGGCTGACGTCGTAGCATTTAACTAATCAGCCGGCTTGAAAATCAGCCCATAAATCTACACTGCGGCATAGTGCTGTCTCCTGATGTTACCTGAGGCCTTGATTAGCAGGGAGGAAGTTCAAGGTGAATCAGGGAATAGGGGTCAAAGTCCTTCCCATAGGATCAGGTTACACAGCCAGGGACTGGATTAACCCCTTGCCATCTGGTTCCGAGTGATATGCCGCTGTCACTATTTCAAAGGCCAGCTCCTTCTACTTCACTAGTCCAATCTTAGGGACCCCAAAATTCCAATTCCGAGGTCTGATGGCAAATTTTCTACAACTTCTAAATCAGAATTATTAGTTGTTACAGTCTTGCATCTTTGCAGTGGTTTTAGGGACCAAATAAATTTGATTCACATGCACTCTGTGATTAAAAAGGTTGAACATTTGGCTAATCTCCATTTAGATTGTACACTAAAGACCCTTTATTTATTATAATTAATTTGTTAAGATCTTCATATTCCAGCACTCCAAATAAAGCCCAAAGCCAGATAACAAAAATAAAACAAATGCATTCAAAAAAGTCAATTCCACAAGTAAAGCACCGGTTTATATTGGGAATGGCCCTGAAAAATGAATGCTTAAGAGATTTCAATATCTTTCTCTAGCCCATCTTTTGCCAGGAGGTGAGGGTAGCCCAGAGGTACTACAAAAAAGAAAAACATCGGAGGAAAAGAACAAAAAATATGGGGGAAACCAGCAAAATGACCAGTGCATATGGAGGGTAATATTATAACAGAGCGCTGGCCTGTCCACTATGTGGGACTAGGCAGCTGCTTAAGGTGGCAGACCTGGTCGATGGCCTTGATGTCATTTTGAGCAACTGCTGTTTCATCTCTCTTATCTTGCAGCGGCATTTTGAAAGCTTCTGGTGGCACAAAACGGAGTCAGGCCGCCAGTGCTGCAAGACAAGAAGATGGATTGGGGGGGGGGGCGGTGGTAGCATGGCAGGGGGAGGGAGGTGGCACGGAGGCGGAGTGGGAGAGGACGGTGGCGGCGGCAGTAGCAGTAGGGGGAGCAGCCCAGTGGGGGCTTCTGCCCGGGGCGGCAGTAACCCTTCAGCTGCCCCTGAGGGTGCCGAGTCAGTATGTGTTTTAATGTGCCTGAATTAAGCCTATTTATAAAGACAAGTAGGTGCCGATAAAATACTAGAACAAGTAGCAGAGAGTGCACCCTAAATGGAGGCGCGATGACTTAAACCAGCCCTAGAGCTGGGTAAATGACCATGCCTACCTTTTGCAAATAAATAGTACATACAGAGCCTGATATGCATAGATTGCTATGCACTGTTGCGGTATATTAAATAAACTATAAACCAGAACCATATTGAACGGGATTGACATGGTTTAGCTGACCCTCTATTGGGGATATTCAGTGGCAGTATCCCTGTGTGCCCTGAGGCTAACTGGTTATCATTGCGGAGTTCTGGGGGCAGGAAACGGCCATAATCGGGGAGCGGCAATATTGAGCCACTGCCTAGTTATGGCAAAGTGATGAAAATAAGTTGCAGCAAAGGCTGCTCTAAAGTTTGCCGAGGAATCTAACCGGAAAGTGGCTGAATACTGCCGCTGCCTGTTTAATTTCCTGCCAATCCGGGTAACCTCGATATTCAGTGCTGGGGCCGGATATGACCCCGGCATTGAATATCTGGGTTTAAGGGTCAGCTAGATACCTCCACTGATGATCTCCCCTGTAAACAATATGCAAACTTGTCATGTTCTAAAAGGTCATTTACTTGCACATGTGAGCAACATGGTGTTACAGGGCCAATATGAATTTCTTTGCCAGGGGACCCATCCAATCATAGCTAAGCCACTGAAAATAATACAGTATTAAAGCCGAGGGAAAGCAAAGGTAGCAAAAGTCACTCAAAGTCCAGAGGAGAATCCTGGTCAAGACTTTGGCTTATTTCTAAATCATGTTCCTCTTAAGGGCGTGCCCAGGGCTGGGTGTTAGGGAGGTGCAAATAGGGAAACTGTCCTGGGCCCCATGCTACAGGGTGCCCAAAGCTTGTCTGAAGCTGTAGGAGATAAAGCTTGTTGGTAGACTTTGGAGTTTCCTTCAAAATTTCTTTACTGGGCCCCTACATGTTTAACACCAGCCCTGGGAGTGTCTCAGAGAGTAGGTATATCCTTCCATCTTGGTGTGGTCCAACACATGTTTTAATTTTGTTTTTACTAAAGGTTTATATTAAAGAGTGAGTACTTTGTAAATTCCTTTTTTTAAATTGCATCCTGGATTAAAACAGTTTGGGGAGGGGGGTTTGGGAATAGTCAGCGTGGGCAGCTAGCCCTTGTTAAAGCAGCTAGCTGTCACTGCTGAACCTAAAAGCTGGATGTTCAATTACCAGGGGCCACATTCGGCCACGGGCATCGAATATCAGGGTCAACCGGCTAGCAAGCGAATCTAACTGGGCAGCAGTGGATATTCATCCACTGCCTGGTTACTTCTGTGTGAAAATTTCACCAGCCTTTAAGGTGCTAAGTTTTGCTGTTTAGCGATAACTAGGCAGCAGCTGAATATTTCCATAGCCTGGTTGTCCCTGGGTGCATCCTCTGCTCCACTGTCCAAATGCCCTGCAGCTGAGTTCTTTAACATTGGGGTTAATCAGTTGCCATGATTAACGCAGTTAGCAGGCAGTTAAACGCATTATTCACTCTGCATATCAGCCCCTTAAAGTTTACATCACAATCTATCAAAAGTTCTTAAAAACAAATCTTTGATTTGATTACAGAAGATAGAGAGATGGGGTGAGGGGGGTGGGGTGGGGAAGCTGATTCACGGCTAGTAGATTCAGATTCAGATAAATTTATTGGCATGACAATTTTACATGTGTTGCCAAAATAATACATTTAGAGCCCGATTTTTAAAAATGACTAAGCTTCTAAATTAAGACTGCTACGTTAGGTCCTAAGTTTGTGTCATGTTTTCATCCACATAGGATCCTCAGTTTTCAGCTGAAAATTCATTCTAATTTAGGAGTTTAGAAGTTATAGGGATGGAGGGAGTGGGAATATTCAAGGCATTGACACGGTTTGCAAACCTGCAAACTTGTGTAAATGCCTCTGAACAGGATATCCAACATGGTTAGTGCTGCTGGATATCTGAGGGTACCGCCACAATATGCCCTGTGCATTGCGGTATGTCATGGGCATTCTGGGGCGGAGCGGAGGCGGCACCCATCGCTAATCAGGCAGCGGTGATATTGAGCTGCTGCCCGGTTAGCGACAAGGGGGTAAAGTCAGGGGTGTCAAAGGTTGGCCTAACTTTAACTGTGGAAGCTAACTGGGCAATGGCTCAATATTGCCGCTGCTTGATTAGCTTCTGGGTTCTGCGATGATAGTCATTGCCAGTGACGGATATGGCCCCGCCATTGAATGTGGGAACAGGAATTCAGCAGTGATGGCTAAGCACTTTACAAGCTGATGACTATCCTCCCTATGCTCCTAAATTTAGGCCTGCCATTCATTTGCCTAGATTTATGAGCTCAATTTAGGTGCCTACTGCTGAAGATCAGTGCTAAGCTTCTAAGTACCCCTCCCCCTCCACAATAATTTCCCCCCATTGCCACACACTTTTTATGATCCTAAATTTAGGAGTTTAGTGAAATGTTAAGAAAATATTTAGGCAGTCACCCTAGTAAATTTTCAACGAGACCAATTTACAGAGTTGACAAGTTACCCGGTTCCAGGAGAGATAGTCCCCGATTTCTGATAATCTCATCTTGATGCATTATGGGACCTGCAGCACTGATTCTAATGGTAAAATCCAGGGCTACAAATACCATACTGCACTGTAGTACAAATTTAAAACCAGAACTGGCAAAAAAATCTCATTCCTGGAACTGGGTAACTTAGCAACTCTGAACTTAGGAGCATAACTTTCACAGTTAAGAACATAAAACCTTTGAATATTGGACTCTTAGTAGTTAAGGTAGAAAAAATAAAAGGAGATAATTTACGAATAGTAAAAGTAAAATAGTAAACAAAATTTCAGGGTACAGAGAGGCACGAGCATGCCAAGCTAGAAATATGCCCAGTATGATTTGTGAACCTGGCGCCGCCCCCCCTCCCCTAATATTCTAGCCACATGCAGGAACTTGCTCTTATTAGGCTTCCTGGAAGCCCTGTAATGACATCAACATCTCTTCTGTACTGTGTGGCCATACGGTAAGAAAAATTCCCAGGTTCTGGCTCGGGTCTGCATGTAGATGTAGCAACAGTGCCACTTGGTGGTCAATACTTGTCAGAGCAGAAATGATTCCAGAGAAGATTCCTGCTGTTTCATAGAAAACACTGCAAAAAGAGAAAATGATGAGGGATAATGAGCACGTGGCCTATCTGGTCTGCCTATCCACATGAACTAGTAAGCTCTGCAATCCCTTCCTATCCCTCAGTCCTTGCCCTTTGCTATCTTGATTTCAGATACTGTCTTCACTACCTCCATCGGAGAATCCATACATCTACCATCCTTTTTGTAACAAAATATTTTCCTTAGATTACTCCTACATCTATCCCCTTTCACACTCATTCCAGAGCCTCTTTTCCACTGATAGAGACCCACCTCCTGTACATTTATATCTTGGAGGTATTTACATGTTTTATTGATGCAGATTAATATGACATTTATTAGTGCTAAATAATGGCAGTAATTATTTTGTCATAACATCAGGCAGGGTTTTAGAATACTCTACAACAGGGGTCTCAAACTCAAATTGCTTTGAGGGCCGAATGAGGACTTGTAAAAGTAACCCGGTGGGCCGCATAAGACACGGGGGCCTCATTTGCATAAATATTTGCATAATGTTGCATAATGAGTGCATGGATAAAGAAAGACTAGAAAATTTCTATATACTATAATCCAGTGCCAACCGCCAGGCACATTAGGAACTACTACTAACACTGCCCATTTGGAACCCATAGCAAACCCCCGTATCATAAACAGCACTACCAGGACTCACAACGCACCAGACCCTACCTATCAAAAGGCAGCACTGCAAATATTAAATCAATACATTTCAGAGAACAATACATGACCTACTGGGAAAAGAGAACAAGTAGCAATGTCAAATAGGAATTATACAGAATACCTCAGCACTGTAGAAATAAAACTATAAATAATTTCTTGTACCAAAGCACAGACATTAATGATGCACATTTCCCAGAGCTGACATATTCCAGTTAATAAATTCAAAATAAAGAGATATTTTTCTACCTTTTGTGCATTTTTTTTCAGTTGCAATTGCTCAGCCACTTTCTTCTGGTTTCTTCGTGTCTTCTGCTATCTCCATCGTCTGCTGTCCATTTGTCCTTTCTTCTCTCTTCTAGTTTTTTTCCATTCTCTCTCTCTACATCTGCTTTTAACATACTAATCTTTCTCCTTTTGCTCTTTCCTCATTCCTATTTCATCCACCTCAAATTTTACCCTTCATCCTCAATCCCCACTTACTCTCCCAATACCTGGCCAATTGTAGATTTGTCTTCTCTTCCAGACAAAATATTTTTCCCCTCTCCATTTCACTTTCCCAGCTCCATCCCATTCTAATCCTCCCCCAACATCAGCTCCCTTCTAGTTCCAGCCCCACCCAGCATCTGCTCCTTTCTAGTCCCTGCAGCAGTCCAGTTCCAGTCCTATCCTAGCCTCCCCACCAGCCCATTTCCAAACCTCGCCCCCCCTCCGCCCATTTCCACTCCTAGCTCCCTCCCCTCCCAGCCCATTTCCAGTCCCAGCCCCCCTCCCCATCAGCCATTTGCAGTTCACGCCCCCCTTCCACTCAGCCCATTTCCAGTCCTAGCACCCCCCCAGCCCATTACCAGTCCTAGACCCCCCATAGCCCATAACCAGTCCTAACCTCCCCATAGCGCACTTCCAGTCTTACCCCCCCATCACCCCATTTCAGTCTTACCCCCCCCATAGCCCATTACCAGTCCTAGTCCCCCCATAGCCCACTTGCAGTCGTAATCCCCCATCACCCCATTTTCAGTCCTAGCCCCCACCATAGCCCATTACCAGTCATAACCCCCCCCCTGCCAATAGCCCACTTCCAGTCCTAACCCCCATCTGCCCATTTCCAGTCCTAGCCCCCACCATAGCCCATTACTAGTTATAACCCCCCCCAGCCCATTACCAGTCATAACCCCCCCTGCCAATAGCCCACTTCCAGTCATAACCCCCATCTGCCCATTTGCAGTCCTAGCCCCCACCATAAGCCCATTACCAGTTATAACCCCCCCCCCAGCCCATTACCAGTCATAACCCCCCCCTCCCCCCTCTGCCAATAGCCCACTTCCAGTTCAGTCAGCCCCTCCATAGCTCATTACCGGCCAACAAAAAAAAACCCCCAAAACCCTGGCTTCTGCTGCTGCCGTTGCCGCCGTGGCAGCAGCAGAATCAATTGTTAAAGTTAAACAAAACTGACTTCTGCTGCTCAAGCAGCTGTCCTGCGGCCCCTGTCCCTCTGCCCGGAGATCCGACTCTGCTCTCAGCGGCGTGCTTTTCAAGCCGCGACGAGAGTATTCCCCTCTCGCGCGGTTTTTCAAGCCGCGCGGAGAGGGGAATACTCTCTTCGCGGCTTGAAAAGCACGCCGCTGAGAGCAGAGTCGGATCTCCGGGCAGAGGGAAAAGGGGCCGCAGGACAGCTGCTTGAGCAGCAGAAGTCAGTTTTTTTTTAATTTAACAATTTGATTCTGCTGCTGCCACGGCGGCAACGGCAGCAGCAGAAGCCAGGGTTTTGGGGATTTTTGGTTTTCCGCCGTCGCGGGCCGCACAAAGTTGTGTCGCGGGCCGCATGCGGCCCAGCGGGCCGCGTGTTTGAGGACCCCTGACTTAGATGATCTCATATCGAAATGGGATGAAAACCTGAGAGCTGCCTCCTGTCCATCACTCACTGAAAAGAGAATTCGAAAACGTGAACATACTCCATGGTTCTCCACAGACCTTCGAACATCTCTCCACCATCTACGCAAACTTGAGCGACAGTGGCGACGAACTCACTCCCCTGAGGCGCTGGTAGCATACAGCTCATACCTATCTACCCACCGAGCAAAGATATCACAGAGCAGAAAAAACTTACCACACAGCCTTAATAAAACGCTCCATCAACAAAACCACATGCATTGTTCAGCATAGTAAAGTCCATAACAGGTGAACCGGTTTCAGCACAACCCCCTATGCCTCAGCCGCAGGACTACGCAAACTACCTGCAATCAAAGATGATTAAGACCAACACAGACATAAATGTCAATAATGCTACCACTTCACCCAAGGCATCCCAGGCAACGCCACTTACACAACTTCTCCAATGTATCAAATAGAGAGGTTGTGAACATTATTGCCTCAATCAATCCCAGCACAGCTCCTAATGACCCGTGTCCAGCCAGCTGGATCAAGGACATGCGACATGACCTCAGTCAAATATTGAGCAAAATACTGAAACAGTCCTTCTCAACAGGTTCCTTCCCGCAGAGTCTAAAACACACTTCCATCAAGCCCCTACTGAAAAATAATAGACTGGACCCATCCAAGGTTGATTCCTTCAGGCCTATCTCGAGCATCCCACAGCTTGCAAAAATCATTGAGAAGGCCGCCCAACAACAAATCCAACATCATATTGACACTGAAGCACCACTAGATCCATCTCAACATGGCTTCAGGGAAGCACATGGAGTCGACACAGTCCTTACAACCCTATTCAATGTTCTGGTAACAGGAATAAATAACATACAACAGGGTTTCGTCCTCATATTCCTGGACATCTCCGCCGCTTTCGACTCTGTGAGTCATAACATACTCCTACAACGCTTGAAAAGATAAGGGGATTCAAAGCACAGCACTCGAGTGGTTGTAAATCCTACTTATCTAACAGGTGGCAACAAGTAAAAAACAGGCCATGAATCCTCAGAACCATTCCTGCAATCACAAGGAGTACCCCAAGGATCGTCCCTATCGGCACTAATGTTTAATATCTACATGCAACCGATATGTGACTTGATCAGATCCTTTAATGTACAATGTCTCGCTTACGCAGACGACATCCTCCTATATATGCCATTCTCAATTGAACACCCAGTATTCTCCCCAATAATCAACTGTTTTGAAGCTGTAGCCGAATGGTTGCTATCTCAAAAACCTTCGGATTAACCACAACAAAACTGACGTTCTTTTTGTCACAAGGAACCGTAAGTTCATACCTCCTCCATCACTTCTCGTCAACAACATAGAGTTGAAATCAAAAGCCACCATCCGTTACCTCGGCATTACATTGGATCAGCACTTGGATATGACAACGCATGTCAAGAACATCACAAAAACTATATATTATAAGATTAAAGCGCTCCGTCACCTCCGCTCCCTACTTGATCCCACAGACTTCCGAACAGCCTTCCAGGCATTAGTCCTCCCACACCTGGATTTTGCCAACATCATCCTTCATGGCCTCCCTCAATCAACTTTGAATCCGCTCCGCCTAGCCATGAATACAGCTGCCAGAGTCCTTTCCGGCTCTTCAAGATCTGACCATATAACACCCATCATGAAAGAACTGCATTGGTTGCCATTACATGCCAGAATCCAGTATAAGTCTTTAGTCCTTACTTTCAAGGCACTAAATAACTGCCCCCCTACGCCAATCAGCAAGCTCATCCACGTCACCCTGGAAAACAGAAAAAGGAGAACCACATCAATGAACACCTTAATAGTCCCGAAAATAATAACGAAGTGCTCTAAGGCCACCTCCAACAGGGCCTTCTCCTTATTTGCACCTCTAAACTGGAATGCGCTACCTCCCGAAATACGTGCTATCAAAAACCTAATCCTATTCAGAAAGGCATTGAAATACCACCTGTTTACAAAACACTACCCAGAAGTCAACCTAGACATTAACAAAACTAGCTCCTCAATACAACCTGAAAAGGGCAAGTTGGTCAACCTTCTCTCTAGTCCTATTAGTGAACCACATCGCAACATCCAAACGAGTTTCATATTACTATATATAACATTAAGTTAATCTGTACATAGTTCCCCCGGTTGTCCTATTGTTGAAATTCCCTGTTCAATGTAAAACTCAATGTTACTTGTATGCATTGTAGTATGTTACTTGTATGCATTGTAGTATGTTCTTGTTCAATGTACACCGCACTGATTGTAATAGCGCGGTATAAAAGAATTGTTAAATAAATAAATAAATAAATAAGGTTGATGCTATTGCCCAGGTCAAACAAAGAGCAACAGAAGCCAGGGTTTTTTAAAATTTACCTAGGCTGATGGGGGGGGAGGGAGGTTAGGACTGGAAATGGGCTGATGGGGGGTTTAGGACTGGTAATGAGCTATGGAGGGGCTAAGATTGAAAATGGGGTGATGGGAGGGTTAGGACTGGAAGTGGGCTATTGGGGGGCTAAGACTGAAAATGGGGTGAGGTGATGGGAGGATTAGGACTGGAAGTGGGCTGTTGGGGGGCTTAGGACTGGTAATGGGCTATGGGGGGGCTAGAACTGGTAATGGACTGGGGGTGTTGCTAGGACTGGAAATGGGCTGAGTAGAAGGGGGGCTGAACTGCAAATAGCTGATGGAGACGGGGTTTTGGAATGGAAATGGGCTGAGTGGAAGGGGGGGCTTGAACTGCAAACTGCTGATGGAGAGGGGGGCTTGGAATGGAAATGGGTTGTGAGGGGAGGGAGCTAGGACTGGAAATGGGCTTAGTGGGGGGGAGCTAGGACAGGAAATGGGCTGATGGTGGGGCTAGGATAGGACTGGAAATGGGCTGATGTGGGGACTAGAAGGGAGCGGATGCTGGGTGGGGCTGGAACTAGAAGGGAGCTGATGTTGGGAGAGGATTAGAATGGGATGGGGCTGGGAGAGTGAAATGGAGAGGGACAAAATATTTTGTGTGGGAGGGGAAGAAAAATCTACAAATTGGCCGGGTATTGGGAGACTAAGTGGGGATTGAGGATGGAGGGGTAAAATTTGAGTGGATGAAATAGGAATGAGGAAAGAGCAAAAGGAGAAAGATTAGTATGTTAAAGCAGATGTAGAGAGAGAATGGAAAAAAAAACTAGAAGAGAGAAGAAAGGACAAATGGACAGCAGACAATGGAGAGTTAGCAGAAGGACACGAAGAAAGAAACCAGAAGAAAGTGGCTGGAAGAATTGCAACTGAAAAAAATGCACAAAAGGTAGAAAAATATCTCTTTATTTTGAATTTATTAACTGGAATATGTCAGCTCTGGGAAATGTGCATCATTAACGTCTGCGCTTTGTATGGTAACATTATGCAAATATTTATGCAAATGAGGCCCAGCGTCTTATGTGGCCGCGGGTTACTTTACAAGTCCTTATTTGGCCCTCAAAGCAATTTGAGTTTGAGACCCCTGATCTAAGTCCATAGTTGTGTTGGCCATGAGAGGTCTGAGATTCTCTAGGACTACGCTCTGGTTGAGTGGTCTAAAGCGGGTTGTGTGGGATCCAGATGTATTAGAAGACTTTCGGCTTTTGTGAGATGTATTAATGGGTATATTGAAACTGAGAAGACTGTGGTCCGACCAGGGTACTGGTATTACAGATAGTGCAAGAGTTAGGGGTATTATGGCGTTGGAGAGAGGTGCGAAAATGAGGTCTAGTTTGCCACCTTTAGTGTGGGTGGGGGAATCAACAAGCTGTTTGTAACCTAGATCCTCCAGGGCGTCAAGGAATGCTGCTGAGTGGCTGTCTTGAAGAGATGGGAGATTGAAATCACCGATTAGCCAACTTGGTGAGCGTGGGGTGGATGTGGTACATGCCTGCTCAATTATAGTTGGAAGATCATCTGGAGAAGGGGAGGGTGCACGATAGAAAAGGTTGATTGTGCAGAGCTCATTAGCTATAGTGAGGGAGTCAAGGTAAGTTGAGCTTGAGGAGTTGCACATCTTGAAGTGTAGATCAGCTTTGGCGAGGATGAGGGTTCCGCCTCCTTTCTGACTGGATCTGTGGGATGTGTATATCACAAATCCTGGTGGTAGCATCTGATTCAGTAGTGCGTTGTCACAGTCGGATAGCCATGTCTCTGTGATCATCAAGATGTCGAGATTATATTGTGGTATAAGGTCAATGGCTGCGGGCCATTTAGATCGTACTGATCTGGCATTTATCAGTGCACATTTTAGTAGGCGTTGGTGATGTTGCTTCTCTTCTTGTATCCCTTTGATGGTTTGGAGAGGAATGTTGAGTAGATGGGAGTGGGATGAAAAGTTATTTTTTGCCGTAGTGTGGTGGGGGAATTCGGACCTTATGCAGTTGAGGTTGTATCTGTCCATTTCCAATTAAAGATATTGAACATCCCGACCTCCCAGAAAACATTTCTTGGGGTTGACTATCAGCCCAGCCTTGCACAAGCCGGTCAACATGGCTTGTATTTGGGTTAGATGGGTGGTCCAGTCTCTGCTATAGATGACGATGTTGTCAAGGTAGGCAGCTGCATACTCCTTGTGCAGTCTGAGTAGGCGGTTGACTAGATGTTGAAAGATGGCAGGAGCCCCGTGTAATCCAAAGGGCAGCACTGTAAACTGGAACAGACCTTGCATTCCCAAACAAGCCTTGCATAAATTCTTTCAATAATTTAGAAAATAAACCAGTGCTTAGCTTTTGAATAAAATTCCTGACGCTGTCAAGCGCGCTGCAATGGCGTTTCACCTTGTTGGTTTCTTCAGGGGAACTTTCGAAGTACTGTAAAAATCAAAACGGTTTTACAGAATCGCATGGAATAGAAACACTGCTCACCACCCTCACCAGCACCCTGAATAGAGGAATTGACAACACAGAAAATGGTTTCGCCCTCATCTTCCTGGATATCTCAGCTGCCTTCGATTCCGTCAATCACAACCAGCTACTTACCCGCCTCCTGGAAAAGGGCATTCACGGCCTTGCCTGGGAGTGGTGTAAATCTTACCTATCGGATCACTGGCAACAAGTCCGGGTTGGTTCTAAAACTTCGGCACCATTCCACCAACAAGGTGTCCCACAAGGTTCCTCCCTATCGGCTCTGCTGTTCAATATCTATATGCAGCCAATATGCAAACATCATCCGATCCTTCAATATTTCTACCCTAATCTACGCCGATGATGTTTTGCTATTTACCCCGTTCAAAGTCAAACACCCGGAATTCACCAACCTTGTCAACTGCTTCAACACAATCACAGACTGGCTAACTACCCAAAACCTCCACATTAATTTCAAGAAAACAGAGGAACAAAAGCTTCTCTCCTCCCTCCATCCTAAGAGTAAGAGATGCGGAGCTTCCAAGCCGTAATGCCATACGCTATCTCGGCATTACTCTGGACCAGCATCTCGATTTCAAGGAACACATAAAAAACATCACCAGGTCCATCTACAACAAAATTAGAACACTGAGACATCTCAAACCTATGCTACCTGCTGACGATTTCCAAACCATCTTCCAGGCCCTCATACTACCACATTTAGATTACGCAAACTTAATCTTGTATGGCCTACCAAAGAACACTCTCAATCCTATGCAAAAAGCTATGAACGCCGCCGCCCATGTCCTCTGCGATCTAGCCAGATCAGACCATATCACACCAATACTTAAGGATCTCCATTGGTTACCGATATACTCCAGGCTAACATATAAGATTCTGCTAATAACATTCAAGATTATCAACAACATCGCCCCCAATTCTCTCAAGGAACTTATCACACCTACTCCAAAAACTAGAAACAGAAGGACAGCAACAGACAACACTTTGACTATCCCTAAAGACTCCATAAAGTGCTCACAAACAACCAGGAGAAGAACCTTTGCCCACTACGCACCAAAATGTTGGAACAACCTCCCTCCAGAAATCAGAGCGATCCGAGACCTTCTACAATTCCAGAAAGCAATAAACCACCACCTCTTTCTGCTCCATTTCTCTCAAGCTGCTACCCCGACTCCAAGAAACCATCCCCCATCCCCTACTAGAGCCCCCTACACAACATAACGCTCAAGCCCCAAGCTTTCTCTCGCCAGCCTGGAAGCATCTTACGTACTTTTAGATCAAGTATCATCTATTATGCCATATCTTTATGTATATAATTTCATGTATTCCACATCTATCCTGATAGATGCCAATATGTAAATAGTTACCCATGTTCTCCAACTTCTATTCCCTGTTATAATGTAAACTCAATCAGTCTTCTCTGATCTGAGTATTCTTTGTTAAATGTAAACCGCACTGATAACAAATAGTGCGGTATATAAGAATTGTTAAATAAAAAAAATAAAAATAAATAAATAAGATACCCACTTTTTCTTTTGGATTGCTATTCATTATCAGTTGTACTATAGAACCCACCTACCTATAATATCACTGGTATCTACTCACAAAGGCTCCTTCAGTTGGAATCTAGTTGTAGCATTTAGACGCCGTGCATGCGGAATGAATAAGTAGGACTCTGAATTGTGATGAGCCAATGGGATGTCTAAATTCACCTACTCATTAAGCTAAGCACTGGTTTATTTTCTAAATTATTGAAAGAATTTATGCAAGACTTGTTTGGGAATGCAACAATTTAGAAGTAGTACAAAAAATGAAAAATGAAACAACAAAAAAATTCTATAAGACACACGGCTTTCTCAAGTATGAATAGTGGCTGCCTGTTTAAAAGGGTCGTTGATGTTATTTAGGCATTGGTCCATCGTATGGTTTTACTGGTCGATGGCAGCCTATAGTTTCTGAGACCTTATCAGCCACGAGTCATTTAATGATACATTATACACTTTTATGTTATAATACAGAGCACAGCTACAATAGACATTTAAACTCTGGAAAAAGTGACCAATTCAGTAATGATATTGTGACAAATGAGGTGGATTCATCCTGGGAGGGGGGAGAATACCTACATGTTCTAGTGGATCAACCCTTTTAGATCTCTTCTCTGGGCAGCAGAGAGCTGGCCTCCAATCGGGACTGGGACTGGATTCGACGGGGCTGGAATTTCCAGTCCAAAATCATCTCCTTGTACCATCATAGCTGTCACTGAAGTCCACTCTTTCAATAGCTTAATAGGCAGCAGAATGAGAAAAATGTAGAAGAATGTTTAGACTTTTACAGGGCATTGTATCTGGCATATTATAGGGAATACCCCTTCTATCAGGCCTGATCACTGTTTAGGGCTGTTAGATGCCGTTCATGCTTGGAAAATGATTCACTCTCAAATGTAATCATAACAATAGCCTCCACCTGCAGTGATACCAGGCTTTGCAGTGCTGAAATGCCACACTAGTCTGACTGGTTGGCTCAGATGAATCACAGATGATTTCAGATTAAAAATAAGGGAGGGAGAGAGCATTTTACGAGTTCATACTGCTGGAAGGGAAAGAGGAAATGTATACACCTACTTATTTCTTTCCTGGGATAAGCTGCCAGAAAGTTCTCTGCATAATAAGTTCAGCCATTTCTGACTTTGCAGTCTTATATCATCCAGTGAAAAGTCTAGGAACAGGTCCAACCACCATTATCTGAAATAGAGCAAATGAATGTTGAAATCCTTTGTTCAGAGTGCAACAACAGCCAAGAAAGCAAATAGAATGCAAGGAATCATAAGAAAAGGAATGGAGGAAAAAAATTCAAGGATATTATAATGCCTCTGTATCACACCTTGAATATTGTGTGCAGTTCTGGTAGCCATATCTAAAAAGGGATATAGCAAAATTAGAAAAGGTACAGAGAAGAGCTACCAAAATGATAAGGAAGATGGAAGGATATCCCTATAAAGAAAGGCTTAAAAGGTTAGGGCTCTTCAGCTTGGAAAAGAGATGGCTGAGGGAAGATATGATAAAGGTCTATAGAATAACGAGTGGAGTGGAACAGGTAAATGTAAATCAGTTGTGTACTCCTTCAAAAAGTAGAAAGACTAGGAAACACGAAATGAAGCTACAATGTAGCACATTTAAGACTAATCAGAGAAAATATCTTTTTCACTCAGCAAGTAATCAAATTCTGGAATTAATTGCTGGAGGTTGTAGTAAAAACTGTTAGTAGCTGGTATTCAAAAAGGTTTGGATGAATTCCTGGAGGAAGAGTCCGTAAACCATTATTAAAGTGGACCGGAGAAATCCGCTGTTTACCCCTGGGACAAGCAGCATAGAATCTGTCTACCTTTTGGGTGACAGGTACTTGTGACCTGGGTTGACCACTGCTGCTGGGCTTGATGGATCTTTGGTCTAACCCAGTAAGGCAAAATGTACGTTCTTATGCAGCTTCACTATGATATACAGGCACACCCTCTGTTGTTCCTTGATTCTTTCTTTCCTTTTGCAGGTTCAGAGGGCAGCTTCGGTTTAAAGGCAACGTAGTCACCTACATGTAGCTGCAGTAGGTGACTGATTCAGAGGCCATTTCTCTAGGGCTGTGGTTCCCAACCTGTGGGCTGTGGATTCCCGGAGGCCTGTGAGATCATTACATAGGATCTTCATGACACAGAAAAGAAAAAAAAAGAGAGAGGCTTATGGGGAATGACTTTGGGGAAGATAGAGGTTGTTAGGGACTGATGAGGGAGAAAGAAAGAGACAGAATGATAGGATCTGATTGAGGAAGGGGGGAAAATAGAAGGAGAGCTAGTGGGACAGGTTTGGTGGAAGAAGGAAAGGGGTCTGGGAAGAGTGGTGGGGATTAAATGAGGGTCCATGAACTTTTTGGAGGTTACTAAGGGGAATACACAACCATAAAGGTTAGAAACCTCTACTCCAGAGTCTGAGTTCACAAATGTTCCACTCTGATATACACGCCCTCCATCACAGAAGGCATCTATAACCAATGAGTTTAATTCACCCAATGCCAAGCATATGAAATGCACAGTATGCGAGAGAGAGCCGGAGGGTCTAAGCCATTGCTTCAGATGTACCCCTACAAGAATGGCCATAAATGGTACAGTCCAACCAGTGGTGAGGTGGTCTTTCACAGAGTTGATAGGAAGACTGCTGAAGAAGCAACAGCTTGCCAGGAAGCCCCAGAAAAACTAAGGAAGTGAGAAGCTGGAAGAGGGAGACCTATTTTCCCAAGTTAGGGAACTATCAGCTTGCTATGTTAAAGAGGTCAAATTTTGCATCAAAGGCAGCATTAGACGTCATGTTCCCTTTAAAATTTAATTTGTGTTGCTGGCCTGAGTTTTCCATGGTTTACACAGGAATTGAGATCTCTGACAAGGAATCATGAAAGGCAGTGGTGGAAATCCCAAGATAAAAACCTCAACAGGGAAGCATATTTGTAACCTACTAATAAATATAGGGTAGCAGTGATAGCTGGTAAAAGGAGTTTTTTTTGATGACAAAATTCTTTATGTATGAAACATTCCAGGAAGTGCTATCATGTAGTATAAGAGCTCATAAGTACTTCAACATCAACAACACTATTTGATATGATTCCCTTACTGTATCACAAATTTTCCATATTCTCCGAGGACAGGCATGGTTTGCAAAGCACACAAGTGAGTGATGTCATCCACTGGAGCTATAACTGGAGAAAATGTAAACAAACCTGCAGTAGCTTTGTAGAGCTGTGGCAATGGGTACGTGCAGGACATCCTGTGTTAGCATCACCAACAGGTTCCTCACTTCCAGTTTTTCTGTGGAACCTGCTGCTATGATGTTTCATCGCCATGTCTGTCCCGCTTTGTAAATGTTTTAAAAGATTTTTGTTGCATTGAGTCAATTCAATTTCTCGTGTCTTCCTCCTAGTGATCTCCTAGTTAGGGGGTTGGCCATTTTTAAAGCTTCCTTAATTTTTGATGTGACTGGGACCTGTACCTGTATCGGTGCTTCAAGTGGCATTGATCAAAATTTTTTGTCATTGGCTATTTTTCTTCTGATGTTACAGAAAGAGAAGACTTTCAGGGTCTTCAAGAAGGGCAGGCAGTGTGGCAGAGCAACATTCAAAATCCTATTGGTACTCCTTGTAGCCTTGGGCAAGTCACTTAACCCTCCACTGCCTCGGGTACAAACTTAGCTTATAAGCCTTCTGGGGACAGGGACATGTCTACTGTACCTGAATGTAACTCAGCTTTGAATTACTACTGGAAAGGCATGAGCTAAATAGTAATAAATAGATATTGGTTGCTGATTTGGGCCCAAACATGATATTCCCTTAGTTATGTTCTTTGTGGGTGAAAGCTTCCTTTAGATCCAGAGAGCATAGCCAGTCTCCTTTTTATAGGAAATGTGTTAAGGTGCTTTGGGAAACCATCTTGAACTTTTTGTTTATGAGGAATTTATTTCAAGACTCCAAGGTCTAAGATGGGACAGAATTCCCCGGTTTTCTTTGGTATCAGGAAATACTTGGAATAGTATCCTCACTGTCTTTCCCCTAGTAGATCACGTTAAATTGCTTTGATCTATAAGAGTGAGGCGATGCTTTCTGTGACTCATATTTGTCATAGGAGAACAACATCTTTAGTGCTGTCCTTTGTCCTAATGTAGTGGTTTTCAACCTGCTGTCTTTGGTCTCTTCATGATTCTTGAGGCCACTACCATGACCTGCAGGTCACAGGAGAGAGAAAAAAAATATCTTATGTGGCTGTAGCTGTGAGGGCAGAATTATCAGTGCCACAGTTGTTGTGAAAATGAGGTCAATGGTGGAGTTTGTAACTCAGAAGGCACTGGGTAGCTACAATATTCATAGTTCCTAGTGTCCTAATAAAGTTTTAGTTCCCACTCCTGCAGGGAACTGATTTAGTAGACTTTTACCCAGCTGTAATCCCACAGAATTCGGGAACTCTATTGCATCTTATATCACGTCCTTTGCCCTCACAGCCTGGATATTGAGACAATAATGTTAAATTCACTGAATCTTCCTGATGAGTCCTCAAATCCTTTGGGCTTCTAGGAGAGACTCCACCAGCAGGTCCTAGGCTTTAAATGGAAGAGGTCTGCCATCTAGTGTGATTGAAAGATCCTATACCTTTGCCCTGTCCTAGACACAAAACTGCTTAAAAATCTTCTATATCTATCAAAATCAGGTTTAAAAATCAACTTCACCACGGTTCATTTAAGCACAATTGACTCATATCACTACCATATAGAAGGAAACCAATCTCTTTGCAGCCTTTAGTTGTCTGCTTTATGCGGGCTTGCCTCTGTTGAATCCTCCCATTAAGCTCCTGCTATGTTTTGGGACTCAGCCTAGTTATAACCCAGCTAATGGAGACTCCCTTTGAGCCACTAGACTTCTGCAAGCTGAAATTCCTGACATGAAAAGTCGTATTTTTGCTGGTGGTAAATTTGGCATGCAAAGTCATTGAGATATATGCTCTATACAAGATTTTATGACAATAGGGTGGTTCTGTGCACACATCCAAAATTTCTGCCTAAAAATATTTAAGTTAGATGTTTCTAATTATACATTCACTTTGCAGGCGGAATATTGAATCTTACAGTTTCTCACTGGATAGCAACATTTTATCTTTTTCACTTATGCCCAACAGGCTTGAGCTGGAAAAGCATGTAAAGGCTCATAATATCTGAATCCTGGTGGCATTTGTGACCCACCTTAGGTCAGTAAGAGATCCGCAAGGCTGCGACATGGATTTCGGTCCACACATTTTCCACTGAATGGAAAGAGATTCCTGAGTGACAGTAAGATTTGATCAGTTCTGTCCTGAAGAATCTCTTTGAGGATTTGGATCCAACTCCATCCCCCCCCCCCAATAGGGCCTATTTGTCTTAATATTCAGTGGCCTTCATTAAAAAGAACCACAAAAGAAAAGGCCTGTTGCCAACAAAAAAACTGATCACTTTGTTGTATATTGCCATTTGGTTTTTTCTGTTTTCCCCGTTTTTATTAAGGGAAGCCTGTAGCTAGGGATTCCCAATGGTGAGTATTGCATATCTTGCTTGTCCTTGGAGAAAGAAAAGTTGCTTGCCTGTAACAGGTGTTCTCTAAGGACAGCAGAATAATCAGGACTCAAAAAAACCAACCCCCTTTCTCTATGCACTGGCTTCTCCTATTAATAGCTTTATGCATCAAAACATAGAAAATGACAGCAGATAAAGATCATATGACCTTTCCAGTTTGCCCATCTACACCAACAACCAAGCTCTAAAATGCTTTCCTCTCCCTCAGAGATCCTCTGTACTTGTCCCATGCTTTTTTGAATTCATCTCCACAACTTACTCTGGGAGGCTGTTCCTCTCATCCGCCACCTTTGTCATAAAGAAATATTTCCTTAGAATACTCCTGAGTATATTCCCTTTTACCTTCCTATAAACCCTCGTTTCCAGAGCTTTTCTTTCAACTGGAAGAGAGTCACCTCTTGTGCATTTATACCGTGGAGCTCTATCATATACTCCCTCATCTTACTTTTCTTACAAAATACGCCTATTTCGATCTTTAAGTCTGTCCCTATATGCCTTACGACAAAGACCACTGCTCTCTGGACTAACCCCATCCTGTTTATATCCTTTCAGAACTGTACTGTACCGTAGAAGTCTCACCAGAGACTTTATACAGAGGCATCATCACCTCCTTGTCCCCTGCTGGTCATCTCAATCCTCTTCCTAGGCTACCAAGCATCTTTGGCTTTTACTGTCACCTTTTCTAGCTGTTTGGCAAACATAAGATTGTCAGGTATGATTGTTCCATATCCCTCTGCTCTTCCTTCAAGAACAGAATGACAGTACTTCAGCACCTATACTATACTGCTCCCCTGGGCTTTTATAACCCAGCATATTTACTATTCATTCTTAGCTGCCATACTGCTTTAAATGCCACTCTCGAGATCAGGGAGGCAGCATATCCATAAGTAAAATAGGTAAATCTCTGCCCCTCTCACCCAGAATAAAACTCAAGAAGGGAATGTATATTGAGGAAGTCCTGTATTTGTAGAACGGCAGCTCTTTCAGTGATTTTTCCAAGAAATGGAATATTGGAGCTCAGCTAATAATGTTTAAAATTTTTATAATCTAAATGTAGCCCAGGTCCTCTAGTGTTAGTATTTTTGGGATGCTTCCACAGGAAGAATTTGTTTTAGCTTAGTTAGTGGGTCCTGAGGAAGGGGGGAGGCAAAATGCTCCAAAGCTCTCACTGGCTGACTTTGGAAAATGACTTTTAAACTTCCCTCCACTTGAGAACAATGTTCACTTCTGTCAGGTAGTGTCGTGGTGAAATCCCAAAATCTAAAAGGGCACACAAAATAAAAATAAATGCAGTACACATTTAAAGAAATCAATCAGTGATAACTTAGGGGCATGCTTACTAAACTGCGTTAGCTGTTAACGTGAAAGACAGTGTACACTCTCTGGCCGTGTTAATGGCTAATGCATGCAAGATGCAGAGAAAAGCAATGATTTTTTGCGCTATCTGCAGAAAGTGCATTAACTGCATGAGTGGCTGAGATTAGGGCGGATGAGGGGGCGTGTCTGCAATGCATGGTTACTGTGGCAGTACCCATCAGATTTGCAGACAGCATAGGTGGTTGGCATGAGCTGCATCTGGTTGGCTGCTGTCCAGCCACGCTCTATGCATTGTTGGTGTGCCCCCAAGAGATAATTGCACAGCTTTTGCAGCTAATGCCACACTATCTGCACTGTTTTGCTGCGTTAGCTACAAAGCCTAATGCCCTTTAGTTAACATGCCCCTTAAAGTCATCTTTTAAAGGTTCTATTCACAAATCAGAAACAACAATACTTGATTTAAGTACTTGTATAAATGCCATTGACCTGCTACTCCAAAAACATAAAAGTCATGTGCACAATATATATCCTTGGAGAAATGCACCAGGGGAAGTTACTTTTATATCCCCAAAGGGAAAAGTTGGCAATATTACTCAATGGTCGCCTTGCTGTGTGCTTGGGATGCACTGTGATCGGTCCCTTAGATGGCAGTCTGGCCTTCTTAAGATGTTAATTGAGATACAACGATTGGATCCCCCTGACTTCGCAAGGCACTATATCGAATACCTTTGCAGCTTGAAGAGGTTGGAGGCTCTGCTTGAGTCTCCGCTAGATCCCATTGCTTTTTCTCTCTCTTTCCTTCTGGACATTCCTTACCAACTGTCCTTCCTTAGGCCTGCTCTCCCTCTCCCTCTTTGGGTTACTCTTAGGCTGTCAGGCTAAATTGGCCTAGGGAAACCATCCTCTTTTTACAAGGCTTTAACTGCTATGATAAGAGGCAGTGACCGGTTGTTTGCTTAGCAGCCTGTTTTTATTTCTGATTTTGTTTTATTGATATGAGTGTTTATTGTACTCCGCCACGTTAGTGTGTGGATGCTAAGTTCTGGAGATAAAAAAATAAGGGGCTCCTTCAGCTTCTCTCCATGGTGCGTGTCTGCTCCTACCAAAAGCCAAACCCGGAAACATAGAGGCTTCTTAAAGTTCCCTATAAAACTAGAAGATGAGAACAACCCTCTAGTGTATTTTATAAATCACCTAGATCCATCCTTCCATAACATCATCATAACACACAACTGGGAATATTGATACAGACTTTCAGATTGTTTTCCTTTTAAAAGAATTTGAAGGAGGATACAGCTGGTATACGTCTGCTACCGTCAAGATAGCTTCTTAATTTTATAGGAACAATTAACCTACCCTTCGGATTAAAATGCAAGGATAAGCAATCTTTTTGCTTTGTAAATGGAGTAATTTATACATCTGTGCTGTGACTGGATTGACTCAGAGATAACTCTACTATTACCTACAACTACCCACAATGGGCATGACTCATAGACAGGAATGAACTTTGTATTTTCATATTTCCAGCAAAATCTCTTTCCATCAGTGGTGAAATCTAGATGAAAAATTTCCACTTAGAGAGAGGTTTTTTGGGTGTGTTTATTGTTGTTTTAAATTTTTCTGTTTTTTTTTGTTGTGGCAGGAAGTAATGTTTAGATACATAGTTCAAGTTAGTCTTTGTTTTAAGCTATAACATTTAGACATGTTTTTCAGAGAAGAAATTAGCAAATTTGTTACAAAAGTGGTGGATGGTGACCTTATTCAGTAGAGTGTAAAGGGCAGCCTGAGTTTTTCAAATTATTATTAAATTAAAAAGCGTTCTAAAGCTTTTCTTTCTGGTGATTCCTAGAAAATCAGAACAAAAAGTGAAGGACTGATTTATTTTTAATCCGTACATATAACCCCCCAGTGTGCCTACTTGCCAACAGATGATTCTCCTTCTCTAATTTAGTTTCATTACAGTGTTTAATTAGCATTGTCAAGTTGAGTTTTTTTTTGTTGAAAAATGAATGTGGTTATTTAGAAGCACCTGAACAATACAATACCTCACAACGTAACCGTTACAACATTTGGCTTGTCAAGTTTTACATTACATAGTCAGGCGTTTAAATGCCTCGGTATGTACCCTGGGCAGGGTTAGTCCTCTTTATTCCCCGCTTTTTGCCTCAGGGCATTGTTCCACATGTACAGTACCCAATCCCATCTACCTATCTTTCATTTCCTCTTCTCCCCCCCCTCATCCCCCCCTCCTCCCCCTCCCCCCCACCCCCTCCCCTCCCATAGATTCCCATGAGGTCATCGGGAGAGGTTCTATTTCCTCTTCTTTAGATAGACGGCTTCCCGCGAGTTCTATCCCAAACAGGAGAATCTCCGCTATGACTACTTTGGGCCCTTAAATGCCTGAACATAGAGTGTGTCCCACACCATAAGAAAAGGGAGGCCCAACTGCGGGGGTGAACTCTGTGCATCTTCTGCTCCTCTCCTAGAAGCCATATAATGATGAAATCCATTCCTCCGCCATTCCCAGGTAGGAGGGGGCTGTGCCTTCTCCAACCCACCGCCCGCATGGAGTATTGGCCCTTCCCCACTTCAGAGACATGCCTTTCCGTACCAACAATTGCTTGCCATTTACCACCATTCGTCTGTGGAGTTGGTCCCGAACTGATCCAAGCCCCTAATGAGCTGCGCCCTGTCCAGCGGTACCCGCTGTTGGCAAGCATGTCGCTCAATGAATAGTTTGCTATTTTCAACCCATAACCGGCGAATGTATGGGCATCCCCACCACATATGACCTAGATCCGCCTAGTGGCTTCGCACACTTCCGACACCCCCCGTTGTCTGTAAGATGACTACGTAATGCCCTCTTCGGAGAGAAATTGAGCTCCGGACAACACTCTTGAACTGGATTTCCCGCCAGCGAGCTCCTTCCGTCCGCCAGGCCGGCCACCCGGCACAAACGCCGCTATTATGGATCCCGGAGCAACCTCACTGCCCAGTGTCTCGCGCCCAAGAAGTCTCCTCCGCCGAGTAATCTACAGTTTTCGCAGAAAGTCCCAAAGCTTTCTTGAAGTGTGTAACTGTTGGTTTGTCCTCAGTGCCCAAGGCAAAGAACTCTAAGATCCCGTGCGGAACGGGCGCTTCTGTAGTTCCCGTCTCGCCACAGAGTACACATAATGTGAGAGCTGCCGGTACGGGCACAGAGGAAGTCCTGGGGCACAAGTTCATATTCATGACAAAGCACTTCCAAAGTCTTGCACCACCCATCGTAATCGACAACATTCCCATGAGTCGTATTCCGATCTGTGCCCACTGAACGAAACGGGCCGACCGTCCGAGCCCGGGGGGAATAAAGCAGTCCCCCTGCAGCGGCAGCCAGCTCGAAGCCTCTGGGGAACTCTCCCACAGTACGTTCAACCGTTGCCATTTACAAGCGCGCCACCTGTATCAACACCCTTTTTTTTTTTCACTATGTTACTCGGCAGAGCTGCCCTCGGGAGGTGAAAAGCTGCCAGCAATGAGTGCGGTGCTACCAGAGCCTCTTCCACCGCCCTTGGGGTATACAGCCCCGGTGTTACGCGAGCCAATCCCCCAGATTGCGAGCTTGGCAAGCCCAGAGCATAGGCCCAAAGATCCGGTACTCCAATCCCCCCCGTTATTCCAGCCCCCCCTTATCCTGCTGCAGTCGATACGCTCCTCGAGCTCCTCGCCAAAGTAAACCGCGAAACTCCCGTTCGATACGATGAAGGTCCACGACGGAGTAGCCAGACCGGGAAGTTATGTAACCAATAAAGAATCCGCGGTCGTACTACCATCCCCAAGGAACTGCTCCCACTGCCCAGGAGGTACAGGGGGAGCGGCATCCAGGCCCGAATAATTGTGATCGAATGTTACGCCAAATACGCTCAAAATTCTGTTGTTACAATGCTGATGTCTCTTTTAGTGAGTGTAATCCCTAGATAAGTAAAGGATTTGTCCGCCCATCGGCACGGGAAGCTCCCCTCCCAACTCTGTTGTTAATCGACCCCCAACATCCAATGCTTCTGATTTGTCTTGATTACTCCGTAATCCCGCGAAGGTACCATAGCTAGTAAATTCGGCAAGTAGATTTGACACCGAGCGTTGCGGGTCACCAAAATGCCTAAAAATATCATCTGCTAAAGCGGCCAGTTTAACCCCCACCAGGTCCAATGGGGATGCCACGAATCGCATTAGAGCCCGCTATCCTCCGCAACAGACGGATCGATAGTTAACACAAATAAATAGCGGGGAAAGTGGTCAGCCCCTGGTCGTGGTACCTCGGGTGAGATTTGTGAATGAATCAGACATAGTCCCAGTGCATAGAATACTCGCGGTAGGGTGTGTGTAGAGTAGCTTCACCATTGCAATGAAGGGATCACCCAGCCCATAACGGGGTAAGAGAAACTCCAAGTAGTCCCAATTGACCCGGTCGAACGCCTTTTCCGCGTCAAAACTGACCAACAGGGACGGTATCTCTCGCTTACGCACCCATTCCATAGAGGCTAGAATCTTCCGCAGGTTCCGCACCGCATGTCTCCCTTGCACAAAACCCACCTGTGACTCATGCAACAGGCCCCCCAATACGTCAGCCAAGCGATTCGCTAGAACCTTTGCGAGTATCTTCAAGTCAAAATTCAATAGAGAGATGGGCCTATAAGAGGCAGCCTGCAGGGGGTCTTTACCAGGTTTAGGAATCAGAGTGATAAAGGCATGATTCAGTCCCCAGGCAAACTTCCCCTGTTCTGCCCTCCTGTGGTATAACTCAGTTAATACTGGGGTAAGGCGGCCTGTCAGTAGTTTATAAAACTCTGCTCCAAAACCGTCCGGGCCAGGCGATTTGTAGCAGCTAGCCTTTTTGATTACTGTATGTATCTCCTCTTCTGTCACCGGTGCACCTAGCACCGAACGCTGCTCCACAGTCAACGTTGGGAGGTGCAGATCTTGCAGGTAACTTTCCATGGCTGCCAACGACCCTGTGGTTCCCTGATATAGTTTCTGAAAGAAGCCGCGGAACAATTGGGCTATTGCCTGACTATTTGTGTGCAGCTGGCCCCGGTCGTCTCGCAATGCCGCAATAGAGCGGGATCCCCGGCTACCACGTAGACAACGCGCCAGAAGCCGCCCTGGTTTGTTCCCAAAACGATAGAGTTGATATCGGTAATAGAACAGGGATTTCTTTGCCCGTTGGTGGAGCAGTTCATTGAGAGACGATTGCAACTCCCAAAGAAGGCGTTTATTATCTCCCGTGGGGTTCCCTGCACATCGCCGACGAGCCTTAACAACATGTCGTTCTAATTGCACTATACGTGATGCTATTAACTTCCGCTTTCGTGCCCCATATGCAATAATGTCTCCACGTAAGACCACCTTCGCTGTTTCCCACAGTAATTCAGGGTCCTCGCGGTGCTGCCGATGATTATCCATGAATTCGTCCCATTTCTGTGCCAAGTAGGTATGAAACTCTGCATCGACGTATAGCCCCAAGGGGAGCCGCCATATGCGCTGCAGGGGAGCGGGGTCCCCCCACCGCAAATCTACCCACACCGGCGTATGGTCAGATATCGCACCCGGACCAATCTCTGCCTTTTCCACTTGTGCGAACAATCGTTCCGAGAGCAAAACATAGTCAATCCGTGCACTGGAATCATGGGCCCGCGACTGATGCGTGAAGTCTCGCTCCAGTGGGTGAAGTAGCCGCCACGGGTCTACCAACCCGAGGCGGCGTCGCAACCCCTGGAGGGCTTTAGTGGTCGGGACCCGCCATCCCTCCTGTCCTCCTCCTGTAGTATCTAAATTGATATCCATTACCCCATTGCAGTCTCCCGCGAGGATCAGAGGGGCTTCCGGGAACTGCTCGACCTGCGAGGCTAAACGAGCATAGAAGGCATTATCCAAAACATTAGGGGCATAGAGGTTACCCAGCAACACCCGCCTCCCCTCCAAGGAGCCATATACCAAAAGATATCTGCCTCTGGGGTCAATATATTGCTGTTCTAGTACAAAGCGCACACGTTTATGAATCAGCAGGACCACCCCAGCTTTTCTCCCATGTGCCGGAGCCCCCCAGCTCTGCCCCACCCAGTCCCTCTGTAACTTCGCATGTTCCTCAGCAGTCTGGTGGGTTTCCTGCAGAAAGGCGATATCGCATTGCAGCCGGGCTAGAGCCTGCAGTATTTTATAACGTTTAATGGGGTTGCCTATTCCACATATGTTCCAAGATACGATCTTCAGCTTAAGGCGGGTTATAACACCACTCGTAGACCAGTAACGTAAATATCTGCAAGTGAGCCCCCCCAGCCTGGGGCCCACTCTCGCACCCTCCTAATAGCTCAAAGTTTATCATCCGCATGACCTCAGGATCCCATTGCACCCCCACCCGCGCCCCCCCCAAAGCCCCCCCTAACCATCCCTCCCCTCTCCAATCTCTGCCCCAACCCCCTCTCCCCCTTGTACTCAGGACCTTCTCCACCTCCCCACTCTAGAGAAGTCCAACCCAGGTCACACTGGGTGTGTCCGACCCCCCGCCCACTGACCAGTGTACCAGGAGCCCGCGGACAATTCAGTCACCTCCCTGCGGAACCCCTGATCTGTTCTAAATCCTCTACCATTCAGGGAAACTCCTATGCTCGTGTCTCCAGACCTCCCAGATCCCCAGGGAGGATATTAGGAGCCATTAGGTAACCCAGCCCCTTATGACAGTAAGCTGAGACCAACCCAGAATCTCCAGAGCAGCCCCAGGGTCCAGTAAATGCCGTCGCCGACAGAGAGCTGCACTGCCAACGAGGACACACACCGTAAACCCAGTCAGCCAGTCCCGCAGCCCTGCAGGCCTACGCTAACCCCCCGGGTCTCCCAGACCGGTGGGACACGAATGTGGGGGGGGGGGCGCCCAAAACCACACAGCAAGACAGCGCAACGCACGCACATATTTAGCGTGGTCCCTCCCCCCCCACTCCCACCCGGTAACACTACAGTCCAGCACCTACTCATCGGACATAACCACAGTCCCCGGGGCCTAATTATAGTAATACTGATAGAGGAACTAGATAATTATAATTAAAGTAAATAAAGATAGTTAAAATACATAAATAATAAACATCTTGCCCCCAATACTGCAAAGTGATGCACAGGTCTACATCGGAGGACGAACTCTACTGGGACTGGGAAAAAGAAACAATGGGAAAGGCACCTTCTGCATGATACATTAATAAGCAGCACCATAAAATCAGAAAAAAGGTAACAAGACACTACAACTCAAGTTTGTAACAAGATAAATAATCCGATAGGTACATTGTTATTCGGCTGACAGTCAAAGATACAGGCCTGATTGATGCTGAGGCCTATTTTTCCCACCGGTTGCCATGTGCTGCCCTCTCAGCGGAAAAGCCAGCCATCACCCAACAGGTCGCTCCAGGAAGCTCAGCGAGGTGGCAAGGGGGGTGTCTGTGCTCTTGCGGTCAGTTGGTTCACGTAGCCCTCTGCCTCAGCAGCCGCTGCAAACACGTGGTGGGATCCTTCGTAGGTTATATGTAATTTAGCCGGATATTGCACCGCGAATCGGATTCCAGCGCCAATTAGTTTTTCGCAGAGCGGGGCATATTCACGGCGCTTCTTACTCAGCATCGCTGAGTAATCTTGTGCCACGCGGATCTTGGAGTTATTGTAGAGAGTTTCCCCTTTCTGTCGGGCTGCTCGTAGGATCTTTTCTTTTTGTGGAAAGAAAGCAAACTTTACCAGCACAATCCTCGGCCGGGTGTCCCTCGCCTGTTTACTGCCGACCCGTGTGCTCGTTCGATATGGATCGGGCCTCCGCTCACATCGCCGTCCAGTAGCTGTGCAAAAAAACACCTCCAGATAGCCCTGCAGATCCCTGTCGGCGATTGCTCTCGGGTATCCCCATAAATCGGAGGTTTGCTACGCCGGGACCTGTTTTCCCCCAGGTCATCCAGCGTGCCTCGTGTGTTACGAGCTGGTGCCTGTGTCAGCAACCTCCGTCTCCAACGTCCCCGATCTTGGTCCTCGGCATGCCCCAGACGTCCTTCCGCCTCCTGAAGTCGATTCCCAAGGCTGTCCACTGAGGCACGCCGGCTATACGATTTTTTTTTTCCGTGGAGTGCCTCAAATTGGGGCGAAAGGGCCGCGGCCACCGCCGCTGACATCGTGTCCAGTCGGCGAGGGGATTTGGGTGATCCTGACGTCGTGGCCATGTCAGCCATTTTTTGCTGGATCCAGCCACCCTCTCACCGCTCTCTCCTGGTCGCCTTGGGTGCCACAGCCATGCGATCTGTCCACCAAACTTCACGCCGAAGCTCTGTTTATCTTCCAAAACACCCGGGAGACCTTTTTTCGCTGGTTATCCGCGGGGTTTGCAACAACGGTTCTAAATTGCCGGTTTGGGCAGTGGGGCGCGGAGCACGTTCAGTATGCGACCGACTACTCTGCTCGCCTCACGTGACCTCTAGCATTGTCAAGTTTACCTTGATATGAGAAATTAAAATACTCATGGAAATAGAAATAAAGGGGAAATTCCCAGGAGTAAGGGAATCCAGGAAACAAAAGCTAAAGAATGCCAGCAACCACATTATCATCAATCCATTCCACACAATTTTTTTTTTTAACTCATATGACGTTACATAACCAAACTGGGTCAGGCCATCGCATTAGCGTTCAAGTAGACTCTTGAGTTTGTGACAGATCAAAGAATTTGCTTAAAATTCTCCAAGTCCCAGAGGCATTTTCAAGAGCATCTAAGTAGTATTTATTTAAAATTCTTCTATATCGCAGATTTCAAAATTCATACGAAAAAGTCCACCCTGTCCTGTTGACAATACTTTTCCTCGTTGGTTGTCCTCCTTCCACCAAGTCTCGCGACATGCCTTATTAGGGTAACTTGATAACAGATCACTGATGTAGAGAGGACAAGAAAGCACCTATTTCTAACCTCTTTTAAAAAGACACATAGGAACCTACTGTATTTGTCTTTAAAAAATTGCTAGGTATAAACTGGCAGAAATGTGTGACTAGATTGAAAATGTGAACATTTACAACAGTGACTGCATGTATTTTGTATGGAGCACAACAAGAATAGCAAATTACCTGGATCCAGATGATATACATCCAAGGGTATTGAAAGAACTGAAATATGAGATTGCAGACCTACTATTAGTAATCTGTCACCTATCATTAAAATCATCTGTAATACCCTGAAGACTGGAGGATGGCCGATGTCATGCCAGTTTTTAAAAAGGATTCCTGGGTGATCCTGGAATTAACAGACTCCTGCGCCGGATGTCAGTCCCGGAAAAAATGGTAGAAACCATTATTAAGAACACACATTTCTGAACATGTACTGTAGATAGTCATGGTTTAATGGGAGACAGCCAACATGACTTTAGCCAGGGGAGGTCTTGTCGTACTAATTTGTTAGTTTTTTTTTGAATGTGTAAATAAACAGGTATAGAAAGGTGCGGTCGGTCGATGTAGTGTATCTAGATTTTCAGAAAGCCTTTGACAAGGTTCCTCATGGGAGATTCTTGGTGAAATTAAAAAGTCCTGGGATAGGAGGCAGTGTACTATTGTGTATCAGGAACTGGTTAAAAGATAGAAAGCCAGATGGTAGGGCTAAATGGCCCATTTTCCCAAGGGTACCCCAGGGATCTGTGCTGGTTTCGCTGCTTTGTTTATCAATTTCATAAAATAACCTGGAAATGAGAATAATTAGTGATGGTAATCAAATTTATAAGATGACCCAAAATTATTTCAAAGTTGTTAAAACCCTAGAGTATTATGAAAAATTGCAAGAGTAACCTTAATTAATTGGAAGACTGGATGTTCAAATGGTAGATGAAATTTAATGTGGACAATTGCAGTTATGCACCTAGGAAAGAACAACCCAAAGTTTGGTTACATTTTTGTTGTACATTAGGAACCACCACCCAGGAAAAAGATTTCGGTGTCATCATGGCTGATACGTTTAAATTTTGAAAGCAAATAGAATGCTAGGGAATCATAAGGAAAGGAATGGAGAATTAAACAAACAGATATTATACCTGCCTCGGAATCATTCCACGGTGCGACGGCACCTCGAGTATTGTGTGCAGATCTGGTCGCATAGCTTAAAAAAGGATATAACAGAATTAGAAGAGGTACAGAGAAGAGCCATCAAAATGGTAAAGGGGATGGATAGGATACCCCTATGAAGAGATGCTACAAAGTTTAGGGCTCTTTAACCTGGAAAAGAGATGGCTGATGGAGATAATGATAGAGGTCTATAAATTAATGCATGAAGTTGAATGGGTAAACGTAGATCAATTTTTGCTATACAAATGTAGAAAAACTAGGGAACATGCAATGAAGCTACAGTATAACCCATATAAGACTAATCACAAAATATGTTTTCAACTCAAACTGCTGGAATTTGTTACTGGATGATGTAGTAAGAAGCTGTTATTGTAGCTGGGTTTAAAACAGGTTTGGACAAATTACTGGCGGAAAGGTCCCAATTTTTTTAAAAAAAAAAAAAAAACCATTATTAAAGGGCTCCCGTGGAAATCCACTGCTTGTCCCAAAACAAGCATTGGTGGAACCTGTGGGTCCTTTGGGGAAACTGATATGAACTTGTGACCTAGATTTGCCACTGTTGGAAACAGGATACTGGGCTTTGATGGATCTAGGTCTGTCCCAGTAAGGGCATATCTTATGTTCTTATGTTGAACTCCATCCACACTCGGTTCAAACTCCATTCTATAACACGCCTACACCCAGCATTCTTCTTTGTCTTTTCCTACTAAACTACCTTTACTCTCATACCTTCGTCTTGTACAACTTATAAAAGCTTTGAATCTGATCTTAAAACGTTTCCGCTTCCAATGCTCTTTGTGGAGTTCCCATTGGATGGTGGAGACCTGGCAGTCGTGTCTGTCCTGGAAGTCTCCGTTCTCTCAGTGTCTCCTATCAATGATTGTCTTTGCTCTTCTTAGTTTAATTTTGCTTTAACTGATTTTTCCTGTTTTTAATCTATTATTTTAAGTTGTCTTTGTAACCCCGCTCTGGGAACCTGGAAAGAGCAGTTTATCAAATTTTAATAAACCATGAACGTGCCCACAGGTCGCATACTCTGTCACGCCATGCCCCTTATTTGCAAATCCCCTGTGGGGTTTTTTTTATAAAAACTCGTCTCCACACATAAAACTGGGTTTTATGCACAGGAAAACTCATTGCCGAAGGATGTGGTAAAAGCAGTTGTTAGAGCTAGGTTGTAAAAACTTTTTGGGCACATTCCCGTAGGAAAAGTCCATAACTGTTGTGCTAGGCTGCGGAGAAAACCCACTGGCTTGTTCCTAAATGCAACATTTGGAAGTATGTCAAGTACTTATGACATTGGGCCTGATGGTTTCTTTGGTCTGAACCTAGTTTTGGCAGTTCTTATGCTCTAATGTAAAGTTTCATTAAATGTCTTCCAATGTATCTAATTCCACAGTTACTGCCATGTCCTTCTAACTCTTTCCATTTTATTTGTTAGACTTCTGGCATTTGGAAACAGAATTTAAAGTACACCTTCAGGCAACTGAGTACGTAAATACTGTTTTTTACTCACGTAAGTCTCAAAAAATTACCTCCACGATATCTACTTCCTCATGTTATAATATGCCATAGATGCAGAGTGGGGTCACAATGGTTAACATATGTGCATACTTAAAATATGCATTCATGTGCCTATTCTTTCCAGCCCCATATGTATGCATGGTCAGACCTGCTTCAGAGCCCACTGTCCCTGGGGACTCTTATAAAGCCACATAGATGCATAGTTTTTGCCTTTATAAAATAGGTGCAACCGCAGCTACGTGTACCAGTCTGTCAACACTGAGCTGCCTGACGGAATACCTAACACAATTTTTGATAGCCTATCCAGAGTATCGACCATGATCCGAGCTCCGACTTGACGGCACTTAACCACAACAACAGCTTGGGTGTCCTGTTCCACAAGGTAATGAAACAACATTTATGGGTCAAGACGATCTGCACTGTGCCTAGTCTTCTTTGTGATTTTTTTGTCGGCAGTAATACATATAACAGGATCTAAATATCCCGCTATACTATTGTGAATTTGGTGTGGAGTGTGGGTTTGGGTCATTCCCTGGGGTGGGGATGTACTTGCGGAAGGACTTTCGGTAAGGTTTGCTTGCTAGCGGATGATACCAAAATCTGCAATAGACAACCCAGGAAGGAGTTAGATAGCATGAGTAGGTACTCTAGCTAAGCTGTGAAGAATGGTCTAGAATTTTGCTGCTGAAATTTAATGCTAAAGATATGCAGGATCATGTATTTAGGCTGCAAAAATCCAAAGGAGCTGTACAGTGTAGGGGGTGAGGTACTTCGTCCACAAAAGCAGAGCGGGACCTGGCGTAATTGTGTCTGACAATACTTAAATTAGCTAAACAGGTAGATGACTACAAAGTTTAGAATGATGCTTGAGTGTATAGGGAGAGGAATGGCCAAACAGAAAAATGGAGGTGATAATGCCTCTGTATAAGCCACTGGTGCGACCCTTCATTTGGAGTATGGGTGTGCAATTCTGGAGACTGCATCGTTAAAAGGATATAAGCATGTTTGGGAGTCAGTGCAGAGGGTGGCTACTAAACTAGTTAGTGTCCTTTGTTATGAAGCATATGAGGGCAAACGTAAAGATCTTAATATTTATACTTTACCGGAAAAGGCGAGATAGTGGCGATAAGAGAGAGACATTTAAATACCTCTGTGACATAAATGCACAGGAGGGTCTCTGAGTCAATAGACGGCAAGCTGTGCTATTGAGGGGAACATCTGTAATACCTGAAGATTGGAGTATCGCCAATGTAACGCCATTTTTCAAAAAGGGTTTCATGGTGATCCGGGAAATTAACAGACCTTTAGCCTCACGTCAATACCGGGAAAAAATGGTACAAACCATCATAAAGAACAAAATTACCTCCAGCATTTAGACGTCATTGCCTAATGGGAGACAGCCAACATGGCTTTAGACAAGGAAGTATCTTGTCTTACTAATCTGTTATGTTTTTTTTTGAAGGTGTGCATCAACAGAGGTGAACCAAGGTGAGTCAGTTGATATAGTGCATCTGGACTTTTCAGAAAGCCTTTGACAAGGTCCCTCATCAGAGACTTTTGGCAAAACTAAAGAGTCATGGGAAATAGGAGGCAGTGTACTATTGTGGATCAGGAACTGGTTAAAAGATAGCCAGCACATGGTAGGGCTAAATGGCCAATTTTTCCAATGGAGACAGGTGGATATTGGTGTACCCCAGGGATGCTGTGCTGGGTCTGCTGCTGTTTTTGACATATTAATAAATGACCTGGAAAAGGGAATACCTAGTGAGGTTATCAAATTTGCAGATGACACAAAACTATTTAAAGTTGTTAAACCCAAGAGGCTTGTGGAAAATTGCAAGAGTATCGTGTATAAATTGGAAGCTGGGCATCCAAATGGCCAGATGACATTTACTGTGGAACAAGTGCAAAGTTATGCACACCTAGGTAAGAACAACCCAAAACTATGGTGTACACTATGCAAGGTTCCACATTAGGAACCACCACCCAGGAAGAAGATTTAGTGTGTCATTTGTGGATAACATGTTTAAAACCCTCGGCCCCGTGTGCAGCAGCGGCCAAGAGAGCAAATAAATTGCTATGTATGATAAGGAAGGAATGGAAAATAAAACGAAAGATATTATAATGCCTCTATATCGTTCCATGGGTGAGACTGCACCTTGGATATTGTGTGCAATTCTGGTCGCCGTATCTTAAAAAGGATATAGTGTTATTAGAAAAGGTTCAGAGGAGAGCCACCAAAATGGTAAAGGGGATGGAAGGATACCCCTATGAAGAAAGGCTAAAAAGGTTAGGGCTCTTTAACCTGGAAAAGAGACGGCTGAGGGGAGATATGATAGAAGTCTATAAATTAATGAACGGAGTGAGTGGAACGGGTAAACGTAGATCGATTGTTTACGTTATCAGAATATAGAAAGACTAGGGGACATGCAATGAAGCTACAGGGTAAACTATTTAAGACTAATAAAAGAAAATTTTTTTCACTCAACGTGCAATCAAACTCTGGAATTTGTTACTGGAGGATGTAGTAAAGGCTGTTAGTGTAGCTGGGTTTAAGAAAGGTTTGGACAAGTTCCTGAAGGAAAGGTCCATAAACCATTATTAAGAAGGACCCAGGATATCACTGCTTGACCCAAGACAGCATTGTGGAACCTGTGTCTTTTGGGGAAACTGCTAGGTACGTGTGACCTAGACTGGCCACTGTTGGAAACAGAATACTGGGCTTGGATGGACCTTGGTCTGACCCAGTATGGCATATCTTATGTTCTTATGAAAGGGGATAGACTCAGGTGTAATATGCAGAATATTTCCAGAAAGAGTGGTAGATGCATGGAATAGTCTTCCAGTGGAGGTGGTGGGACACGAGGACAATATCTGAATTCAAAACAGCATAGAACAAACACAGCGGATGTCAAAAAAGGTAAAAAGGGGACTGTTGTAGGGTTAATATGAATGGGGAGAGTAGATAAGCCATGTGGTCTTTTTTTCTGCCTCATATTTCTATGAGATGTTATGCTTCAGGGAGATTAATTCTTCAACTGTTTAAATGCTCTGATGGTACTTTCTATCAGCTTA
>CM066043.1:114031500-114174202 GCA_033557465.1 Ichthyophis bannanicus
AGACCTTGCATTCCCAAAAACAAGCCTTTGTAAGCCTTGCCTAAATTCTTTCAATAATTTAGAAATAAACCCAAGTGCTTAGCTTTTGAATAACTTCCTGACGCTGGCAACGAGCGCGCTGCAAATTGCTGGCCGTCTCACCTTGTTGGTTTCTTCAGGGGAAACGTTGGAACTTCGAAGTACTGTTAAAAATCAAACGGTTTTAGAGAATCGCATGGAATAGAACTAGAGCATCGAGCTAGAGGAGAAAAGAAAGACAAGAATAGAAAACACTGCTCACCAACCCTCACCAGCACCCTGAAGAGAGGAATCTGACAACACAGGAAAATGGTTTCGCCGCTCATTCTTCCTGGATATCGCAGCTGGCCCTTCGATTCCGTCAAATCACAACCAGCTACTTACCCGCCTCCGGGAGGAAATAAAGGGCCATTCCCGGCCTTCTTTTGCGCTGGGAGTGGTTTGGGTAAATTCTTACCTATCGGATCACTTGGCAACAAGTCCAGGTTTGTTCTAAAACTTCGGCACCATTCCACCAAAAAGGGGTCCCACAAGGTTCCTCCCTATCGGCTCTGCTGTTCAATATCTATATAGCAGCAGCCAAATATGGCAAACATCATCCGATCCTTCAATATTTCTACCCTAATCTACGCCGATGATGTTTGGCTATTTAACCCGTTTCAAAGGCAAAAAATAACACCCGGAATTCACCAAACTTGTCAACTGCTTCAACAACAATTCACAGACTGGCTAAATACCCAAAACCTCCACAGTAATTTCAAGGAAAACAGAGGAACAAAAGACTCTGCTCCTCCCTACATCCTAAGAGTAAGAGATGCGGAGCTTCCAAGCCGTACTGCCATACGCTATCTCGGCAGTACTCTGGACCAGCATCTCGATTTCAAGGAACACATAAATAAAAAACATCACCCAGGTCCATCTACAACCAAATTAGAACACTGAGACCATCTCAAACCTATGCTACCGGCTGACGATTCCAAAACCATCTTCCAGGCCCCTCATAATACCACATTTAGCGTACGCAAAACTAATCTTGTATGGCCTACCAAAGGAACACTCTCAATCCTGGCAAAAAGCGAGAAACGCCGCCGCCCAGGTCCTCGGCGGATCTAGCCAGATCAGACCACATCACCCCAATACTTAAGGATCTCCATTGGTTACCGATATACTCCAGGCTCACATATAAGATTCTGCTAATAACATTCAAGATTATGCAAACAACATCGCCCCCAATTCTCTCAGGAAACTTATCACACCTACTCCAAAAACTAGAAGACAACAGAAGGACAGCAACAGAAAACACTGTGACTATCCCTAAAGACTCCATAAAAATGCTCACAAACAACCCCGGAGAAGAAACTTTGCCCACTACGCACCAAAATGTTGTGGAACAACCTCCCTCCAGAAATCAGAGCGATCCGAGCCCTTCTACAAATTGCAGAAAGCAATAAACCACCACCTCTTTCTGCTCAATTTCTCTCAAGCTGCTTACCCCGACTCCAAGAAACCAATCCCCCATCCCATACTAGAGCCCCCTACACAACATAAAGCTCAAGCCCCAAGCTTTCTATCGCCAGCCTGGAAGCATCGTACCGTACTGTTATATCAAGTATCATCTATTATGCCATAGCTTTATGTATATAAATTCATGTATTCCACATCTATCCTGATAGATGGCACTATGTAAATAGTGACCCATGTTCTCCATACTTCTATTCCATGTGATAATGTAAACTCCATCAGTGTCTCTGATCTGATTATTCTTTGTTAAATGTAAACCGCACTGATAACAAATAGTGCGGTATATAAGAATTGTTAAATAAAAAAAATAAAAATAAAGAAATAAGGATACCCACTTTTTCTTTTGGATGGCTATGCGTATCAGTTGTACTATAGAACCCACCTACCTATAATATCACTGGTATCTACTCACAAAGGCTCCTTCATTTGGAATCTAGTTGTAGCCTTTAGACGCCGGGCATGCGGAATGAATAAAGTCGGACTACCTGAATTGTGATGAGCCAATTGGGATGTCTAAAATTCACCTACTCATTAAGCTAAGCAAGGTTTATTTTCTAAATTATTGAAAGGAATTTATGCAAGACTTGTTTGGGAATGCAACAATTTAGAAGTAGTAACAAAAAATGAAAAATGAAACAACAAAAAAATTCTATAAGACACACGGCTTTCTCAAGTATGAATAGTGGCTGCCTGTTTAAAAGGGTCGTTGATGTTATTTAGGCAATTGGTCCATCGTATGGTTTTACTGGTCGCTGGCAGCTTAATAGTTTCTGAGACCTCTAATCAGCCCACGAGTCATTTAATGATACATTATACACTTTGTTATGGATAATACAGAGCACAGCTACAATAGACATGTAAAATCTGGAAAACGTGACACCAATTCAGTAAATGATATTGTGACAAAATGAGGTGGATTTCATCCTGGGAGGGGGAAGACATAGAGAATACCTACATGTTCTAAGTGGAATCAACCCTTTTAGGATCTCTTCTTCGATGGGCAGCAGAAGAGCTGGCCCTCAATCGGGACTGGGACTGGAATTCGACGGGGCTGAATTTTCCAGTCCCAAAATGATCGATCCTTGTCACCCTCATAGCTGTCACTGAAGTCCACTCTTTGCAATAGCTTAATAGGAAGCAGAATGAGGAAAAAATGTTAGAAAGAATTGTGTTAGACTTTTTTACAGGGGCATTGTATCTGGCGATATTATAGGGGAATACCCCTTTCTACTCAGGACTGATCAAGTTTAGGGCTGTTAGGATTGCCGTTCCATGCCTTGGAAAATGAATTCACTCGCAAATGTAACTCTAACCATGCGCTCCAACTGCAGTGATACCAGGCTTTGCAGGTTGCTGAAATGCCACACTAGTCTGACTGGTTGGCTCAGATGGAATCACAGATGATTTCAGATTAAAAATAAGGGAGGGATAGAGATGAGAGGCATTTTACTAGTTCTTACTGCTGGAAGGGAAAAAGAGGGAAATGTATTACACCTAATTATTTCTTTCATGGGATAAAGCTGCCAGAAAGTTCTCTGCATTATTAAGTTTTCAGGCCATTTCTGGACTTTGCAGTCTTAGATCATCCAGTGAAAAGGGTCTCGGAAACCAGGTCCAAACCACCAGTATATGAAATAGAGCAAATGAATGTTTGAAAAATCCTTTGTTCAGAGTGCCACAACAGCCCAAGAAAGCAAAATAGAATGCAAAGGAATCATAAGAAAAGGAATGGAGGAACAAAACAATTCAAAGGATCTTGAATGCCCTCTGTATCACACCTTGAAATATTGTGTGCAGTCTGGTCGTGTGGCTTAGCCATATCTAAAACAGCGGTATATAGCAAAAAATTAGAAAGAAAAGGGTACAGAGAACGAGCTAACAAAAATGATAAGGAAGATGGGAAGGATATCCCTATTAAAGAAAGGCACTTTAAAAGGTTAGGGCTCTGCAGCTTGAGAAACGAGATGGCTGTCGAGGGGAAGATCAAAGAGTATGATAAAAGGTATATAGAATAACAGAGTGGAGTGGAAAACAGGTAAATGTACAAATCAGTTTGTGGTACTCCTTCACAAAAAGTAGAAAGACTTAGGAAACACGAAATGAAGAAGCTACAATGTAGCAAATTTAAGACTAATCAGAGAGAAAAGAGTCTTTTTCACTCAGCAAAGTAGTAATTCAAAAGTCTGGAATTAATTGCTGGAGGTTGTAGTAAAGGGAAAAAACTGTTAGTAGCTGGTATTCAAAACAGGTTTGGATGAATTTACCTGGAGAGAAGAGTACGTAAACCCCCATTTATTAAAGTGGACCCGGAGGAGGAAAATCCGTCCGTTTTACCCCTGGGACAAGAAACCAGTCCATAGAATCTGTCTACCTTTTGGGTGACAGGTACTTGTGACCTGGGTTGGCCACTGCTGCTGGGCGTGAGGGATCTTTGGTCTAAACCAGAAAGGCAAAAAAATGTACGTTCTTATGCAGCTTAACTATGATCTACAGGCACACCCTCTGGTTGTTCCTTGATTCTTGCTTTTCATTTTGGCAGGTTCAGAGGGCAGCTCGGTTCGGTTTAAAAGGCACCGTTAGTCACCTACCATGTAGCTGACGAAAGTAGTGTGAATGATTCAGAGGGCCATTCTTCGTAGGGCTGTGGTTAACAACCTGTGGGCTGTGGATTCCCGGAGGCCGGCGTGAGATCATTTACAGGAGGATCTTCATGACACAGAAACAAGACAAAAAAAAAGAGAGAGCGCTTTTTTAAAATTGGGAATGACTTTGGGGAAAGCTTCTTTAGGTCTGTTAGAGGGGGGACTGATGCGGGCGAAAGAAAGAGACAGAATGATAGGATTCTGATTGAGGAAGAAGGGGGGAAAGTAAAAATTAGAAGGGAAGAGCTAGTGGGGGACAGGTTTGGTGAAAGAAGGAAAAGGGTCTGGGGGGAAAGACCGAGGTGGTGGGGGATATGAAATCGAGGGGTCCATGAACTTATTTGGAGGTTAATAAGGGGAATTAAACACAACCAATAAAGGGTTAGGAAAAACCTCTACTCCAGAGTCTGAGTTCACAAATGTTCAACTCCATGATAGTACACGCCCTCCATCAGAGAAGGCATCTATAAACCAATGAGTTTAATTCACCCAATGCCAAGCATATGAAATGCACAGTACCTCGAGAGGCGAAGAGAGCGAGAGAGAGCCGGAAGGGTTACTAAGCAATTGCTTCAGATGTACCACTACAAAGGAATGGAAATAACATGGTACAGTCAACCAGTGGGCTTTCTTGCAAAGGGTTGTTTTGGTCTATTTACAACCCAGAGTTGAGAGGAAGACTGCTGGAAAGACAACGCACACAGCTCTGCCAGGACAGCCCCAAGACAAAACCTAAGGAAAGAAGTGAGAAGCTGGACAGAGGGAGCGAGACCTCTTTTTCCCAAGTTAGGGACCAACTATACGCCTGCTATGTTAAAGAGAGTCTCAAATTTTGGATCTAAAGGCAGATTTAGACGTCATGTTCCCTTAAAAATTTAATTTGTTGGTGCTGGGCCCATGAGTTTTCCATGGTTTACACAGGATATTGAGACTCCTCTGAAAGGGAACTCATGAAAGTGCAGAGTGGTTGGAAAACTCCCAAGATTAAAAACACTCAACAGGGGAAGCATATTTGTAAACCTACTAACAAATATAGGGCTAGCAGTTGAATAGCTGTCAACAGGGTGAGTTTTTTTGATGACCAAAATTATTCTGTAGGCAACCATTCCAGGAACGGGCTATCATGTAGTATAAGAGGCTCAATAAGTACCCTTCAACATCAACAACCCTATTTTGATATGATTTCACCTTACTGTATCAACAAATTTTTCTTCCATATTCCCTACCGAGGACCAGGGACATGGTTTGCAAAGGCCACACAAGTGAATGTGATGTCATCCACATGGAGGAGCTATAAAGGGAGAAAATGTAAACAAACCTGCCAGGTAGCTTTGGAGGAGCTGTGGCCACATTGGTTCGTACAGGACAATCCGTGTGTGTTAGCACTCACCCAACAGGTTTCCTCAACGTTCCCAACGTTTTTTCTGTGGCATGGAACTGACTGCTATGCATGTTTCATCGCCATAGTCTGTTCCCGCTTTGTAAAATGTTTTAAAAGATTTTTGTTGCATTGTAGGCAATTCAATTTCCCTCCCCCCCCCGTGGGGGGGGGGGTTCTTCCTCCCGCCTATGAGTGCATCTCCTAGCTTAGGGGGTTGGCCATTTTTTGTAAAGCCTTCCTAACTTTTTGACTGGGACTCATGTGGACCTGTACCTGTATCTTCCCCCCCCCCCCCCCCCCCCCCCCCCCCCTGGTTGCTTCAAGTGGCATTGATCAAAATTTTTGGGTCATGAGTGGCTATTTCTTCCTTTCTGATGTTTACAGGGGGGAAAAGAAGAAGAGCTTTCCGCAAGGGTCTGTAAAGAAGGGCAAGGACCAAGCCCCCCCTGTGGCCCCCCGGAGAGGCAACCCAGCATTTCACCAATCCGTATTTGTACTCGTGTTATCAGCCTTGGGCAAGTTCACTTCAACCCTCCCACTTGCCCCGGGTCGGATACACAAATTACAGCTTATAAGCCTTCCTTCCTCCGGGGACAGGGACATGTATACTCGTACCTGACAGGTAACCTCTAGATGAATTAACTACGGGAAAGGCATGAGTCCCTAAATAGTAATAAATAGTATGTTGGTTGCCTCCCGATTTGGTGGGCCCCCAAAACCCATGCCCCCCCCATCCCTATATTCTTAGTTATGTTCTTTGTGGCGTGAAAGCTTCCTTTAGATCCAGGAGCATAGCCAGTCTCCCTTTTTTTATAGGAAATGTGTTAAGGTGCTTTGGGAAACCAGTCTTGAAAATTTTGTGTATGAGGAATTTATTTCAAGACTCCAAGGTCTAAGATGGGACAGAATTCCCCGGTTTCTTTGGTATCAGGAAATACTTGGAATAGTATCCTCACTGTCTTTCCCATAGTAGAGCACGTTAAATTGCTTTGATCTATAAGAGTGAGGCGATGCTTTCTGTGACTCATATTTGTCATAGGAGAACACCATCTTTAGTGCTGTCCCTTTGTCCTAATGTACGTGGGTTTCAAACTGCTGTCTTTTGTCTCTTCATGGATTCTTGAGGCCACTACAATGACCTGCAGGTCACAGGAGAGAGAAAAAAAATATTTTATGTGGATGTAGCTGTGAGGGCAGAAATTAGCAGTGCCACAGTTGTTGTGCAAAATGAGGTCAATGGTGGAGTTTGTAACTTACAGAAGGCACTGGAGTAGCTTACAATATTCATAGTTCCTAGTGTCCTAATAAAGTTTTAGTGCCCCCTTCTGCAGGGAACTGATTTAGTTAGCCTTTTACACAAGCTGTAATCCCACAGAATTGCGGGAACTATATTGCATCTTACTATCCCGTCCTTTGCCCTCACAGCATGGATATTGAGGACAATAATGATAAAATCACTGAATCTGCATGAGGGAGTCTCAAAGCCTTTGGGCTTCTAGGAGAGACTCCACCAGCAGGTCATAGGTTTTAATGGAAGAGGTCTGCCATCTAGTGTGATTGAAAGATCCTATACCTCTTGCCCTGTCCTACACAAAAAAACTGCTTCAAAATCTTCTATATCTATCAAAATCAGGTTTAAAAATCAAACTGCACCACGAGTTCATTTAAGCACAATTGACTCATATCACTACCATATAGAAGGGAAACCAATCTCTGTGCAGCCTTTAGTTGTATGCTTTATGCGGGCTGACTCTGTTGGAATCCTCCCATTAAGCTATAATGCTATGTTTTGGGACCATAGCCTAGTTATAACCCAGCTAATGGAGGACTCCCTTTGAGCCACTAGACTTCTGCAAGCTGAAATTCCTGACATGAAACGTGAAACGTCGTTCTTTTTGCTGGTGGTAAATTTGGCATGCAAAAGTCAGTGAGATATATGCTCTATACAAGATTTTATGACAATAGGGTGGTTCTGTGCACACATCCAAAATTTCTGCCTAAAAATATTTTAAGTTAGATGTTTCTAATTATACATTCCACTTTGCAGGGGAATATTGATCTTACATTTTTCTCACTGGATAGCACATTTTATCTTTTTCACTTATGCCCAACAGGCTTGAGCCTGAAAAAGCATGTAAAGGCTCATAATATCTGAATCATGGTGGCATTTGTGACCCACCTTAGGTCAGTTAAGAGATCCGCAAGGCTGCGACATGGATTTCGGGCCACACATTTCCACTGAATGGAAAGAGATGCCTGAGTGACCAGTAGATTTGATCAGTCTGTCCTGAAGAATCTCTTTGAGGATTTGGATCCAACTCCATCCCCCCCCCCAATAGGGCCTATTTGTCTTAATATTCAGGTGGCCTTCATTAAAAAGAACCACAAAAGAAAAGCCCTGTTGCCAACAAAAAACTGATCACTTTGTTGTATATTGCCATTTTGGTTTTTCTGTTTTCCCCTTTTTATTAAGGGAAGCCTGTAGCTAGGGATTCCCAATTGTGAGTATTGCATATCTTGCTTGTCCTTGGAGAAAGAAAAGTTGCTTGCCTGTAACAGGTGTTCTCTAAGGACAGCAGAATATCAGGACCTCAAAAAAACCAACCCCCTTTCTCTATGAACTGGCTTCTCCTATTAATAGCTTTATGCATCAAAACATTAGAAAATGACAGCAGATAAAGATCATATGACCTTTCCAGTTTGCCCATCTACACCAACAACCAAGCTCTAAAATGCTTTCCTCTCCCTCAGAGATCCTCTGTACTTGTCCAATGCTTTTTTGAATTCATCTCCACAACTTACTCTGGGAGGCTGTTTCCACTCATCCGCCACCTTTGTCATAAAGAAATATTTCCTTAGATTACTCCTGAGTATATTCCCTTTTACCTTCCTATAAACCCTCGTTCCAGAGCTTTCTTTCAACTGGAAGAGAGTCACCTCTTGTGCATTTATACGTGGAGCTCTATCATATACTCCCTCTCTTACTTTTCTTACAAAATACGCCTATTTGCGATCTTTAAGTCTGTCCCTATATGCCTTACGGACAAAGACCACTGCTCTCTGGACTAACCCCATCCTGTTTATATCCTTCAGAACTGTACTGTACCGTAGAAGTATCACCAGAGACTTTATACAGAGGCATCATCACCTCCTTGTCCCCGCTGGTCATTCCTCTTCCTATGCTACCAAGCATCCTTCTGGCTTTTACTGTCACCTTTTCTAGCGGTTTGGCCAAACATAAGATTGTCAGGTATGATTGTCCCATATCCCTCTGCTCTTCCTTCAAGAACAGAATGACAGTACTTCAGCACCTTATTGACTATACTGCTCCCCTGGGCTTTTATAACCAAGCATATTTTACTATTAAATCTTAGCTGCCATACTGCTTTAAAGCACTCTCGAGATCAGGGAGGCAGCATATCCATAAGTAAAATAGGTAAATCTCTGCCCTAAACCCAGAATAAAACTCAAGAAGGGAATGTATATTGAGGAAGTCCTTGTATTTGTAGACACGGCAGCTCTTTCAGTGATTTTTCCAAGAAATGGAATATTGGAGCTCAGCTAATAATGTTTAAAATTTTTATAATCTAAATGTAGCCCAGGTCCTCTAGTGTTAGTATTTTTGGGCTGCTTCCACAGGAAGAATTTGTTTTAGCGTAGTTAGTGGGTCCTGAGGAAGGGGGGAGGCAAAATGCTCCAAAGCTCTCACTGGCTGACTTTGGAAAATGACTTTTAAACTTCCCTCCACTGAGAACAATGTTCACTCTGTCAGGTAGTGTCGTGGTGAAATCCCAAAATCTAAAAGGGCACACAAATAAAAATAAATGGCAGGACACATTTAAAGAAATCAATCAGTGATAACTTAGGGGCATGCTTACTAAAACTGCGTTAGCTGTTAACGTGAAAGACAGTGTACACTCTTCTGGCCGTGTTAATGGCTAATGCATGCAAGATGCAGAGAACGCAATGATTTTTTGCGCTATCTGCAGAAAAGTGCATTAACTGCATGAGTGGCTGAGATTAGGGCGGATGAGGGGGCGTGTCTGCAATGCATGGTTACTGTGGCAGTACCCATCAGATTTGCAGACAGCATAGGTGGTTGGCATGAGCTGCATCTGGGCTGCGTCCAGCCACGCTCTATGCATTGTTGGTGTGCCCCCAAGAGATAATGCACAGCTTTTGCAGCTAATGCCACACTATCTGCACTGTTTGCTGCGTTAGCGACAAAAGCCTAATGCCCTTTAGTTAACATGCCCCTTAAAGTCATCTTTTAAAGGTTCTATTCAAAAATCAGAAACAACAATACTTGATTTAAGTACTTGTATAAATGCCAGTGACCTGCTACTCCAAAAAACATAAAATTCATGTGCAAAAATATATATCCTTGGAGAAAGCACCAGGGAAGTTACTTTTATATCCCCAAAGGGGAAAGTTGGCAATATTACTCAATGGTTCTCCTGGCTGTGTGCTTGGGAGGCACTGTGGATCGGTCCCTTAGATGGCAGTCTGGCCTTCTTAAGATGTTAAGTGAGATACACCGATTGGATCCCCCTGACCTTCTCAAGGCACTATATCGAATACCTTTGCAGCTTGAAGAGGTTGGAAGGCTATGCTTGAGTCTCCGCTAGATCCCATTGCTTTTTCTCTCTCTTTCCTTCTGGACATTCCTTACCAACTGTCTTCCCTTAGGCCTGCTCTCCCTCTCACTCTTTGGGATTACTCTTAGGCCGTCAGGCTAAATTGGCCTAGGGAAACCATCCTCTTTTTACAAGGCTTAACTGGCTATGATAAGAGGCAGTGACCTGTTGTTGCTTAGCAGCCTTTTTTATTTTCTGATTTGTTTTATTGATATGAGTGTTTATTGTACCTCCGCCACGTTAGTGTGTGGATGCTAATTTCTGTAGATAAATAAATAAGGGCTCCTTCAGCTTTCTCTCCATGGTGCGTGTCTGCTCCTACCAAAAAGCCAAACCCCGGAGGAAACATAGAGGGCTTCTTAAAGTTCCCTATAAAACTAGAAGATGAGAACACCCTCAGGTAGTGATAAACACCTAGATCCATCCTTCATAACATCATCATAACACAATGGGAGATTGATAACAGACTTCAGATTGTTCCTTTAAAAGAATTTTGAGGAACAAGCTGGTAACCTGCTACATCAAGATAGCTTCTTAATTTTAGAAACAATTAACAGCCTTCTTAAAATGCAAGGATAAGCAATCTTCTTTTAAAGAGTAATTAACAATGCTTGACTGGATGACCAAGATAACTCTACTACCTACAACACCCACAATGGGCATGAATCATAGCAGGAAGAACTGATTTCATATTTCCAAAAATATCTTCCATCATTGTGAAATCTAGATGAGAAATTCCACTAGAGAGAGTGGCAGAATATCTAAACAAGCAAGTTAGTCTTGTTAAGCTATAACAATAGACATGTTTTCAGAGAAGAAATTAGCAAATTTGGTACAAGTGGTGATGGTGAACTTTTCAGTAGAGTGAAGGCAGCTGAGTCAAATTATTAATTAAATTAAAAAGCTTTCTGGGTGATTCAAGAAAATCAGAACAAAAAGTGAAGGAATGATTATGTTATCGTCATAACAGTGTGCCTACATGCCAACAGATGATTCTCTCTCTAATTTATACAGTTTAATTAGCATTGTCAAGTTTTTTTTTTTTGAAAATTGGTTATTAGAAGCACATGAACAATACAATACCTCCACAACAAACGTTACAACATTGCTTCAAGTTTTACATTACATAGTCAGGTTTAAATGACGGTATGTACCCTGGGCAGGGTTGTCTCTTATCCGCTGCCTCAGGGCATTGTCACAGTACAGTACCCAATCCCATCTACCTATCTTTCCCTTCCCCCCTCTACCCCATTCTCCCCCCCCACCCCTCCCTCCCAGGATCCATGAGGTCATCGGAGGTCTATTCTTCTTTTAGATAACGGCTCCCCGAGTTCTATCCCAAACATAGAATCTCGCTATGAACTTTGGGCCCTAAATGCTGAACATAGGGTGTCCACACCATTTGTAAAGGAGGCCCAACTGCGGGGGTGACTCTGTGCACTTAGCCTCTCTAGAAGCATATAATGATGAAATCCATTCCGCCATTCCCAGTAGGAGGGGGCTGCAGGCTCCAACCACCGCCGCAGGATAGGGCCCTTCCCCACCAGACATGCCTTCCGTACCAACAATTGCTGCCATTTACCCTTAGGGTGGACGTGGTCCCAACTGATCCAGCACTATGAGCTGCCTCTGATCAGCAGCAGAACCCGCTGTTGCAAGATGTCGCTCAAGAAAAAGTTGCTATTTTCAACCAATAAACGAGCGAAGGTATGGTGGCAGCCCCACCACATATGACCTTATGATCCGCATAGTGGATTCGCCACAACTTTCGGAACACCCCCCGTGTCTGTAAGATGACTACGTAAATGCCCTACTTCGGAGGAGGAAGTGAGCTCGGGACAATCACTCTTGAACTGGATTTCCCGCCAGCGAGCTCCCCTCCGCCAGGCTCGGCACCCTGCACACACGACGCCCCTAAGTATGGATCCCGGAAAGGAAACCTCACTGCCCAGTTCTCAGCGACCAAGAATTCTCCTCCGCCGAGTAATCTACAGGTTTCGCATAAAGTACCAAAGCTTTCTTGAAGTGTGTAATAGTTGGTTTGTCCTCAGTGCCCAAGGCAAAGAACTCTAAGATCCGTGCGGAAAGGTCGCTCTGTAGTTCCCGTCTCCGCCACAGAGTACACATAATGTGAGAGCTGCCGGTACGGGAACAGAGAAGTCCTGGGGGCACAAGTCATATTCATGACAAAGCACTTCCAAAGTCTTGCACCACCCATCGGAATCGACAACATGCACCATGAGTCGTATTCCGATCTGTGCCCACTGAACGAAAGGGGCCGACTCCGAGCCCGGGGGGAATAAAGCATTCCCCTGCAGCGGCAGCCAGACTCGAAGCCTCTGGGGAACTCTCCCACAGTGCGTTCAAACCGTTGCCATGTACAGCGCGCCACCTGTATCAACACACTTTTCACTAGGTGACTCGGCAGAGCTGCCCTCGGGAGGTGAAGAACTGCCAGCAATGAGTGCGGTGCTACCAGAGCCTCTTCCACCTCCCTTGGGGTATAAAGCTCCGTGTTACCGAGCCAATCCCCCCGATGCTAGCTTGGCAAGCCAAAGCATAGGCCCCAAGATCCGGTACTCCAATCCCCCCCGTTTTCCAGCCCCCCCTGAGACGGCGCAGCGGGATACGCGCTCGAGCTCCTCGCCAAAGGAAACCGCGAAACTCCCGTTCGATACGATGAAGGTCACGACGGAGTAGCCAGACCGGTAAAGTTTGTAACCAATAAAGAATCCGCGGTAGTACTACCATCCCCAGGACTGCTGCCCTGCCCAGGAGGGACAGGGGGAGCGGCATCCAGGCCCGAATTTGTGATCGAATGTTACGCCAAATACGCTCAAAATTCTGTTTGTACAATGCTGATGTATCTTTAGTGAGTGTAATCCCTAGATAAGTAAAGGAGTTGTCCGCCCATCGCAACGGAAGCTCCCCTCCCAACTCTGTTGTAATCGACCCCAACATCCAATGCTTCTGATTTGTCTTGATTAATCCGTAAGCCCGCGAAGGTACCATACCTAGTAAATTCGGCAAGTAGATTTGACAACGAGCGTTGCGGGTCAAATAAATGAACTAAAATATCATCTGCAAAAGCGGCCAGTTTAAATCCACCAGGTCCAATGGGGATGCCACGAATCGCATTAGAGCCCGCTATTCTCCGCAACAGAGGATCGATAGTTAACACAAATAATAGCGGGGAAAGTGGGCAGCCCTGTCGTGTACCTCGGGTGAGATTGAATGAATCAGGACATAGTCCCATTGCATAGAATACTCGCGGTTAGGGTGTGTGTAGAGTAGCTTCACCATTGCAAGGAAGGGATCACCCAGCCCATAACGGGGGTAAGAGAAACTCCAAGTAGTCCCAATTGACCCGGTCGAACGCCTTTTCCGCGTCCAAAACTGACCAACAGGGACAGTATCTCTCGCTTACGCACCCATTCCATAGAGGCTAGAATCTTCCGGAGGTTCCGCACCGCATGTCTCCCTTGCACAAAACCCACCTGTGACTCATGCAAACAGGCCCCCCAATACGTCAGCCAAGCGATTCGCTAGAACCTTTGCGAGTATCTTCAAGTCAAAATTCAATAGAGAGATGGGCCTATAAGAGGCTGCCTGCAGGGGGTCTTTACCAGGTTTAGGAATCAGAGTGATAAAAGCATGATTCAGCCCCAGGCAAACTTCCCCTGTTCTGCCCTCCTGTGGTATAACTCAGTTAATACTGGGGTAAGGCGGCCTGTCAGTAGTTTATAAAACTCTGCTCCAAAACCGTCCGGGCCAGGCGATTTGTAGCAGCTAGCCTTTTGATTACTGTATGTATCTCCTCTTCTGTCACCGGTGCACCTAGCACCGAACGCTGCTCCACAGTCAACGTTGGGAGGTGCAGATCTTGCAGGTAACTTTCCATGGCTGCCAACGACCCTGTGGTTCCCTGATATAGTTTCTGAAAGAAGCCGCGGAACAATTGGGCTATGCCTGATTATTTGTGTGCAGCTGGCCCCGATCGTCTCGCAATGCCGCAATAGAGCGGGATACCCGGCTACCACGTAGACAGCGCGCCAGAAGCCGCCCTGGTTTGTTCCCAAAACGATAGAGTTGATATCGGTAATAGAACAGGGATTTCTTTGCCCGTTGGTGGAGCAGTTCATTGAGAGATGATTGCAACTCCCAAAGAAGGCGTTTATTATCTCCCGTGGGGTTCCCTGCACATCGCCGACGAGCCTTAACGACATGTCGTTCTAATTGCACTATACGTGATGCTATTAACTTCCGCTTTCGTGCCCCATATGCAAATAATGTCTCCACGTAAGACCACCTTTGCTGTTTCCCACAGTAATTCAGGGTTCTCGCGGTGCTGCCGATGATTATCCATGAATTCGTCCCATTTCTGTGCCAAGTAGGTATTGAAACTCTGCATCGACGTTATAGCCCCAAGGGGAGGCCTCCATATGCGCTGCAGGGGAGCGGGGTCCCCCCACCGCAAATCTACCCACACCGGCGTATGGTCAGATATCGCACCCGGACCAATCTCTGCCTTTTCCACTTGTGCGAACAATCATTCCGAGAGCAAAACATAGTCAATCCGTGCACTGGAATCATGGGCCTGCGACTGATGAGTGAAAGTCTCGCTCCAGTGGTGAAGTGAAGTAGCCGCCACGGGTCTACCAACCCGAGGCGGCGTCGCAACCCCTGGAGGGCTTTAGTTGGTCGGGACCCGCCATCCCTCCTGTCCTCCTCTTGTAGTATCTAAATTGATATCCATTACCCCATTGCAGTCTCCCGCGAGGATCAGAGGGGCTTCCGGGAACTGCTCGGACCTGCGAAGCTAAACGAGCATAGAAGGCATTATCCAAAACATTAGGGGCATAGAGGTTACCCAGCATCACCCGCCTCCCCTCCAAGGAGCCATATACCAAAAGATATCTGCCTCTGGGGTCAATATATTGCTGTTCTAGTACAAAAGCGCACACGTTTATGAATCAGCAGGACCACCCCAGCTTTTCTCCCATGTGCCGGAGCCCCCCAGCTCTGCCCCACCCAGTCCCTCTGTAACTTCGCATGTTCCTCAGCAGTCTGGTGGGTTTCCTGCAGAAAGGCGATATCGCATTGCAGCCGGGCTAGAGCCTGCAGTATTTTATAACGTTTAATAGGGTTGCCTATTCCACATATGTTCCCAAGATACGATCTTCAGCTTAAGGCGGGTTATAACAACCACTCATAGACCAGTACGTAAATATCTGCAAGTGAGCCCCCCCAGCCTGGGGCCCACTCTCACACCCTCCTAATAGCTCAAAGTTTATCATCCGCAAGACCTCAGGATCCCATTGCACCCCCACCCGCGCCCCCCCCCAAAGCCCCCCCTCACCATCCCTCCCTCTCCAATCTCTGCCCCAACCCCCTCTCCCCCTTGTACTCAGGACCTTCTCCACCTCCCCACTCTAGAGAAGTCCAAACCCAGGTCACACTGGGTGTGTTCGACCCCCCGCCCACTGACCAGTGTACCAGGGAGCCCGCGGACAATTCAGTCACCTCCCTGCGGAACCCCTGATCTGATCTAAATCCTCTACCATTCAGGGAAAACTCCTATGCTCGTGTCTCCAGACCTCCCAGATCCCCAGGGAGGATATTAGGAGCCATTAGGTAACCCAGCCCCTTATGACAGTAAGCTGAGACCAACCCAGAATCTTCCAGAGCAGCCCCAGGGTCCAGTAAATGCCGTCGCCGACAGAGAGCTGCACTGCCAACGAGGACACACACCGTAAACCCAGTCAGCCAGTCCCGCAGCCCTGCAGGCCTACGCTAACCCCCCCGGGTCTCCCAGACAGGTGGGACAAGTAAGAGGGGGGGGGGGGCGCCCAAAAACCACACAGCAAGACAGCGCAAATGCACGCACATATTTAGCGTGGTCCCTCCCCCCCCACTCCCACCCGGTAACACTACAGTCCAGAACCTACTCATCGGACATAACCACAGTCCCCGGGGCCTAATAATAGTAATACTGATAGAGGAACTAGATAAATATAATTAAAGGAAATAAAGATAGTTAAAATACATAAATAATAAACATCTTGCCCCCAATACTGCAAAGTGATGCAGGTCTACATCGGAGGACGAACTCGCCAGGGACTGGTAAAAGAAACAAAGGGAAAGGCACCTTCAGCAAGATACATTACTAAGCAGCCCCATAAGAACAGAAACAAGGTAACAAAACACTACAACGCTAGTTTGTTAACAAGATAAATAATCCGATAGGTACATTGTTATTCGGCTGACAGTCCAAGATACAGGCCTGATTGATGCTGAGGCCTATTTTTCCCACCGGTTGCCATGTGCTGCCCTCTCAGCGGAAAAGCCAGCCATCACCCAACAGGTCGCTCCAGGAAGCTCAGCGAGGTGGCAAGGGGGGTTGTCTGTGCTCTTGCGGTCAGTTGGTTCACGTAGCCCTCTGCCTCAGCAGACGCTGCAAACACGTGGTGGGATCCTTCGTAGGTTATATGTAATTTAGCCGGATATTGCACCGCGAAATCGGATTCCAGCGCCAATGAGTTTTTCGCAGAGCGGGGCATATTCACGGCGCTTCTTACTCAGCATCGCTGAGTAATCTTGTGCCACGCGGATCTTGGAGTTATTGTAGAGAGTTTCCCCTTTCTGTCGGGCTGCTCGTAGGATCTTTTCTTTTTGTGGAAAGAAAGCAAACTTTACCAGCACAATCCTCGGCCGGGTGTCCCTCGCCTGTTTACTGCCGACCCGGTGTGCTCGTTCGATATGGATCGGGCCTCCGCTCACATCGCCGTCCAGTAGCTGTGCAAAAAACACCTCCAGATAGCCCTGCAGATCCCTGTCGGCGATGCTCTCGGGTATCCCCATAAATCGGAGGTTGCTACGCCGGGACCTGTTTTCCAGGTCATCCAGCTTTGCCTCGTGTGTTACGAGCTGGTGCCTGAGGTCAGCAACCTCCGTCTCCAACGTCCCGATCTTGTCCTCGGCATGCCCCAGACGGTCTTCCGCCTCCTGAAGTCGATTCCCAAGGCTGTCCACTGAGGCACGCAGGCTATCCATTTTTTCGTGGAGTGCCTCAAATTGGGGCGAAAGGGCCGCGGCCACCGCCGCTGACATCGTGTCCAGTGAGGCAGGGGATTTGGGTGAGCCGGACGTCGTGGCCATGTCAGCCATTTTGCTGGATCCAGCCACCCGCTCCCGCTCTCTCCTGGTCGCCTTGGGTGCCACAGCCATGCGATCTGTCCACCAAACTTCACTCCGAAGCTCTGTTTATCTTCCAAAACACCCGGGAGACCTTTTCGCTGGTTATCCGCGGGGTTTGCACGGTTCTAAATTGCCGGTTTGGGCAGTGGGGCGCGGAGCACTCTCAGGATGCGACCACTACTCTGCTCGCATCACGTGACCTCTAGCATTGTCAAGTTTACTTGATATGAGAAATTAAATACTCATGAAATAAGAATAAAGGGGAAATCCCAGGAGTAGGGAATCCAGGAAACAAAAGCTAAAGAATGCCAGCAACCACATTATCATCAATCCATTCCACACAATTACTCATATGACGTTACATAACCAAACTGGGTCAGGCCATCGCATTAGCTTTCAAGTAGACTCTTGAGTTGTGACAGATCAAAGAATGTGCTTAAAATTCTCCAAGTCCCAGAGGCATTTTCAAGAGCATCTAAGTAGTATTTATTTAAAATTCTTCTATATCGCAGATTTCAAAATTCATACGAAAAAGTCCACCCTGTCATGTTGACAATAATTTCCTCGTTGGTTGTCCTCCTTCCACCAAGTCTCCGAAATGCCTATGGAGGGTAACTTGATAACAGATCACTGATGTAGAGAGGACAAGAAAGCACCTATTTCTAACCTCTTTTAAAAAGACACATAGGAACCTACTGTATGTGTCTTTAAAAATTGCTAGGTATAAACTGGCAGAAATTGTGACTAGATTGAAAATGTGAACATTTACAACAGTGACTGCATGTATTTTGTAATGAGAACAAGAATAGCAAATTACCTGGACCAGATGATATACATCCAAGGGTATTGAAAGAACTGAAATATGAGATTGCAGACCTACTATTAGTAATCTGTGAACTATCATTAAAATCATCTGTAATACCTGAAGACTGGAGGATGGCCGATGTCATGCCAGTTTTTAAAAAGGATTCCAGGGGTGATCCGGGAAATTACAGACCAGTGAGCCTGATGTCAGTACCGGAAAAAATGGTAGAAACCATTATTAAGAACAAAATTTCTGAACATGTACTGTAGATAGTCATGGTTTAATGGGAGAAAGCCAAAATAACTTTATACAGTGGATGTCTTGTCTTACTAATTTGTTATATTTTTTTGAAGGTGTAAATAAACAGGTAGAGAAAGGTGAGTCGGTCGATGTAGTGTATCTAGATTTTCAGAAAGCCTTTGACAAGGTTCCTCATGGGAGATTCTTGGTGAAATTAAAAAGTCATGGGATAGGAGGCAGTGTACTATTGTGTATCAGGAACTGGTTAAAAGATAGAAAGCAGAGGGTAGGGCTAAATGGCCAATTTTCCCAAGGGTACCCCAGGGATCTGTGCTGGGTCCGCTGCTTTTTATCATATTCATAAATAACCTGGAAATGAGAATAATTAGTGAGGTAATCAAATTTACAGATGACACAAAATTATTCAAAGTTGTTAAAACCCTAGAGGATTATGAAAAATTGCAAGAGTACCTAATTAATTGGAAGACTGGATGTTCAAATGGTAGATGAAATTTAATGTGGACAATTGCAGTTATGCACCTAGGAAAGAACAACCCAAAGTTTGGTTACATTTTTGTACATTAGGAACCACCACCCAGGAAAAAGATTTAGGTGTCATCATGGATGATACGTTGAAATGTTGAAAGCAAATAGAATGCTAGGAATCATAAGGAAAGGAATGGAGAATTAAACAAAAGATATTATAATGCCTCTGTATCATTCCACGGTGCGACGGCACCTCGAGTATTGTGTGCAATTCTGGTCGCATAGCTTAAAAAAGGATATAACAGAATTAGAAGAGGTACAGAGAAGAGCCATCAAAATGGTAAAGGGGATGGAAGGATACCCCTATGAAGAGAGGCTAAAAAGTTTAGGGCTCTTTAACCTGGAAAAGAGATGGCTGAGGGGAGATATGATAGAGGTCTATAAATTAATGAATGAAGTGGAATGGGTAAACGTAGATCAATTGTTGCTATAAAAATGTAGAAAAACTAGGGAACATGCAATGAAGCTACAGTATAACCCATATAAGACTAATAAGAGAAAATATTTTTTCAATCAAACTCTGGAATTTGTTACTGGAGGATGTAGTAAAAGCTGTTAGTGTAGCTGGGTTTAAAAAAGGTTTGGACAAATTACTGGAGGAAAGGTCCATAAACCATTATTAAAGGGATCCCGGGAAATCCACTGCTTGTCCCAAAACAAGCATTGTGGAACCTGTGTCCTTTGGGGAAACTGATAGGAACTTGTGACCTAGATTTGCCACTGTTGGAAACAGGATACTGGGCTTGATGGATCTAGGTCTGTCCCAGTAAGGCATATCTTATGTTCTTATGTTAACTCCATCCACACTCGGTTCAAACTCCATTCTATAACACGCCTACACCCAGCATTCTTCTTTGTCTTTCTACTACCTTTACCTCATACCTTCGTCTTGTACAACTTATAAAAGCTTTGAATCTGATCTTAAAACGTTTCTCTTCCAATGCTCTTTTGGAGTGTCCATTGGATGGTGGAGACCTGGCAGTCGTGTCTGTCCTGGAAGTCTCCTTTCTCTCAGTGTCTCCTATCAATGATTGTCTTTGCTCTTCTTAGTTTAATTTTGCTTTAACTTATTTTGTTTTTAATCTATTATTTTAATTTGTCTTTGTAAACCGCTCTGGTAACCTGAAAGAGCAGTTTATCAAATTTTAATAAACCATGAACGTGCACACAGGTCGCATACTCTGTCACGCCATGCACTTATTTGCAAATACCCTGTGGGGTTGTTTTATAAAAACTCTTCTACACACATAAAACTGGGTTTTATGCACAGGAAAACTCATTGCCGAAGGATGTGGTAAAAGCAGTTGTTGGAGCTAGGTTTAAAAACGTTTTGGGCAAATTCCCGGAGGAAAAGTCCATAACTGTTGTGCTAGGCTGAGAGAAAACCACTGCTTGTCCCTAAATGCAACATTTGGAATATGTCAAGTACTTATGACATTGGGCTGGATGGTTCTTTGGTCTGACCTAGTTTGGCAGTTCTTATGCTCTAATGTAAAAGTTCATTAAATGTCTTCCAATGTATCTAATTCCACATTTACTGCCAGTCATTCTAACTCTTCCATTTTATTTGTTAGACTTCTGGCATTTGGAAACAGAATTTAAAGTACACCTTCAGGCAACTGAGTACGTAAATACTGTTTTACTCACTTAAGTCTCAAAAAATTACCTCCACGATATCTACTTCTATGTGATAATATGCATAGATGCAGAGTGGGGTCAAAATGGGTACATATGTGCATACTTAAAATATGCATTCATGTGCCTATTCTTTCCAGCCCATATGTATGCATGGTCAGACCTGCTTCAGAGCCCACTGTCCCTGGGGACTCTTATAAAGCCACATAGATGCATAGTTTGCCTTTATAAAATAGGTGCAACAGCAGCTACGTGTACCAGTCTGTCAACAATGAGCTGCCTGACTGAAGACCGAACACAATTTTGGATAGCTATCCAGAGGATCGCCATGAGTCGACTCCGACTTGACGGCACTTAACAACAACAACAGCTTGGGTGTCCTGTTCCACAAGGTAATGAAACAACATTTAGGGGTCAAGACATCTGCACTGTGCCTATTCTTTGTGATTTTTGTCGGCAGTATACATATAACAGGATCTAAATATCCCGCTATACTATTGTGAATTTGGTGGGGAGTGTGGGTTTGGGGCATTCCTGGGGTGGGGAGGACTTGCGGAAGGACTTTCGGTAAGGTTTGCTTGCTAGCGGATGATACCAAAATCTGCAATAGACACCCAGGAAGGAGTAGATAGCATGAGGAGGTATCTAGCTAAGCTTGAAGAATGGTCTAGAATTTGGCTGCTGAAATTTAATGCTAAAATATGCAGGATCATGTATTTAGGCTGCAAAAATCCAAAGGAGCTGTACAGTGTAGGGGGTGAGGTACTTCTTCCACAAAAGCAGAGCGGGACTTGGCGTAATTGTGTCTGACAATCTTAAAGTAGCTAAACAGGTAGATGACTACAAAGTTAGAAGGATGCTTGAGTGTATAGGGAGAGGAATGGCCAACAGAAAAATGGAGGTGATAATGCCTCTGTATAAGCCACTGGTGCGACTTCATTTGGAGTATTGTGTGCAATTCTGGAGACTGCATCTTCAAAAGGATATAAGCAGGTTGGAGTCAGTGCAGAGGGTGGCTACTAAAATAGTTAGTGGCCTTTGTTATGAAGCATATGAGGGCAAACGTAAAGATCTTAATATTTATACTTTACAGGAAAGGCGAGATAGGGGCGATAAGAGAGAGACATTTAAATACCTCTGTGACATAAATGCACAGGAGGGTCTCTTTCAATAGAAGGCAAGCTGTGCTATGAGGGGAACATCTGTAATACCTGAAGATTGGAGGATCGCCAATGTAACGCCAGTTTTTAAAAAGGGTTCCAGGGGTGATCCGGGAAATTACAGACCGGTGAGCCTCACGTCAATACCGGGAAAAATGGTACAAACCATCATAAAGAACAAAATTACTCAGCATTTAGAGAGTCATGGCCTAATGGGAGACAGCCAACATGGCTTTAGACAAGGAAGATCTTGTCTTACTAATCTGTTATGTTTTTTTGAAGGTGTGAATAAACAGGTGAACAAAGGTGAGTCAGTTGATATAGTGCATCTGGACTTTCAGAAAGCCTTTGACAAGGTCCCTCATCAGAGACTTTTGGCAAAACTAAAGAGTCATGGGATAGGAGGCAGTGTACTATTGTGGATCAGGAACTGGTTAAAAGATAGCAAGCACAGGGTAGGGCTAAATGGCCAATTTTCCCAATGGAGAAAGGTGAATAGTGGTGTACCCCAGGGATCTGTGCTGGGTCTGCTGCTTTTTGACATATTAATAAATGACCTGGAAAAGGGAATAACGAGTGAGGTTATCAAATTTGCAGATGACACAAAACTATTTAAAGTTGTTAAAACCCAAGAGGATTGTGGAAAATTGCAAGAGGATCTTGATAAATTGGAAGACTGGGCATCAAAATGGCAGATGAAATTTAATGTGGACAAGTGCAAAGTTATGCACCTAGGGAAGAACAACCCAAACTATGGTTACACGATGCAAGGTTCCACATTAGGAACCACCACCCAGGAAGAAGATTTAGGTGTCATTGTGGATAACATGTTAAAACCCTCGGCCCAGTGTGCAGCAGCGGCCAAGAGAGCAAATAGAATGCTAGGTATGATAAGGAAAGGAATGGAAAATAAAACGAAAGATATTATAATGCCTCTATATCGTTCCATGGTGAGACTGCACCTTGGATATTGTGTGCAATTCTGGTCGCCGTATCTTAAAAAGGATATAGTGTTATTAGAAAAGGTTCAGAGGAGAGCCACCAAAATGGTAAAGGGGATGGAAGGATACCCCTATGAAGAAAGGCTAAAAAGGTTAGGGCTCTTTAACCTGGAAAAGAGACGGCTGAGGGGAGATATGATAGAAGTCTATAAATTAATGAACGGAGTGGAACGGGTAAACGTAGATCGATTGTTTACGTTATCAGAATATAGAAAGACTAGGGGACATGCAATGAAGCTACAGGGTAAACTATTTAAGACTAATAAAAGAAAATATTTTTTCACTCAACGTGCAATCAAACTCTGGAATTTGTTACTGGAGGATGTAGTAAAGGCTGTTAGTGTAGCTGGGTTTAAGAAAGGTTTGGACAAGTTCCTGAAGGAAAGGTCCATAAACCATTATTAAGAAGGAACCCAGGATATCACTGCTTGACCCAAGACAAGCATTGTGGAACCTGTGTCTTTTGGGGAAACTGCTAGGTACGTGTGACCTAGACTGGCCACTGTTGGAAACAGAATACTGGGCTTGATGGACCTTGGTCTGACCCAGTATGGCATATCTTATGTTCTTATGAAAGGGGATAGACTCAGGTGTAATATGCAGAAATATTTCCAGAAAGAGTGGTAGATGCATGGAATAGTCTTCCAGTGGAGGTGGTGGACACGAGGACAATATCTGAATTCAAAAAAGCATAGAACAAACACAGAGGATGTCAAAAGGTAAAAAGGGGACTGTTGTAGTGGTTAATATGGAATGGGAGAGTAGATAAGCCATGTGGTCTTTTTCTGCCATCATATTTCTATGAATGGTTATGCTTCAGGGAGATTAATTCTTCAACTGTTTAAATGCTCTGATGGTACTTTCTATCAGCTTAGAGTTGTAAGTTCATAAACTTGTAAATACAGCCAGTCAGCCTTGTACACTGTCTCACTTATTTTTGGTTTTCCCAGGGGGGAGGGAGGGAAATTCCACCTGCTAACACTCCTCTTCCAAAGATGGAGGCACTAAGCACTAAGTATTCAGGCACTGACAGAGCCTGCTTGAGGGAGACTGCAGCCAGGTTGGTCCTGAACCTAGGAGTGTCTCAGTAAGGTGACTGGGCATGGGGCTGTTACATGTGCATGAACAGTCTTCCATGAAGATGGTGCCTTGATGATGCCCAAATGGACTTAAGCTTTCTAGGCAGAAGAAGCCAATATTTTCAGAAGTTTAGGAAGAACCAGGTGAGTACATAAAAGAAACATTACATTTGGACACATGATGGGTAATTTTATAACACAACGTTTTGGTTAAGAGGGGAAGAAGGCATCTATTTTTAGCCTATTTTATAAAGCCACATCTGTGTCTTTATATAATAATAGCACAAATCCTGCAGTAATGACGTTTAGATTGAAGGCACGGACATCTCGTCCGCTCGAGAGCAGGTGTAAATATTACATGTAGAGTGCACAAGTATGCACATATTTTATAATCAACCTATGCCCTTTGTGACTCCGCCAGCACTCCACCCAGACCCTCACCCCCGGCAATGCCAACAATAAAAGCACATACAAGCGTGCTATTGTGCATAATTTTATGTCTGGCGCAAAAGGGTTGGGGGGAGGGGGAGAAAGAAACTGCATACAACACAGTCCAGCCTAGGAGCGGAGAAAGACCACAGCCATACCAGGTGTATCTTCACAAACCAACAAGTTTATTAAAAGGACCCGACTTGGCCAGGTTTCGGCCCAGAGGCCTACCATTAGGGTCTAAAAACATTAAAGCACATATATATATATCTAATTATATAAAGGATCATCCAGAACATCCCAAAGAAGTAAATACATAGACAAAATCATATACATTGAAAGGCAAAGGAAGAATACACACAAATGTAAATACAATAAAGATATAAATATGAATGGTCAGTTACGTGAATAGAGGGCACACACTGAGTTTCATCGGGAGCACTTGATACAGGGGCTTTTGCCTTGAAACGTGCACGTCGTGCGGTGGATCAGCTGAGTGTGGTCTTATTTTTACTTTTGGTTCTTGAAGAACGTATCATGAGAACATTTGGATGAATAAAAGGGGCATGTACTATATGGGAGGAAAAGAGTGTTTCTCTTCCTCTTTTGGTATATGCCCGACAAAAATATTTAGTGGATGGTGGAGGGGATCTACGGTATTGCACAAATAAACCATTGGCAGCATTCGCTAGGTGTGAACAAAATCAGTACATAGATAAAAGTAAAACACACTGTTGTTTCAACCAGGATTGTTTGAAACGTCATTTGGCCTTAAAAGGAGAGGAAAGAGCAACTACCAGTTACTTTTTGCTTTACGTATTTTACCTTTGATTATCACTTACTTGCATTTGCACTTATCTACTTCTTTGGGATGTTTTGCATGTTCCTTCATATAATTAGATATGTATATATGCTTTTATGTTTTTAGACCCTAATGTGGGCCTCTGTGCCGAAACTTGGACAAGTCGGGTCCTTTTAATAAACTTGGTTTTTGACGATACACCTGGTGTGGCCGTGGTCTTTCTCTGCTCCTAGACTTTCAGAAAACATCTAAAGACACATCTGTTTCAGCTATATTACGAACAGGTAACTTAGAACACTGCATGCTACCAAACTCCTTCAGCCAAACCCTCCAACCTTCTATGAAGCTCATTGATATTATTATACAACTACATTGTATATAGTTTCCCTGTTATAGCCCAAGTAATACCTACCTAAGTTATATATGGTACACTGCTAACCTTCAATCTATTTGGTTTTGCACTAATCATGTTTTATTTGATTGTGATTGTGATTGTTTCCCAAGATTGTTCTATGTAAGTTGTTGTGGTTCTCTAAACTTGTTCTGTGTAATTTTGTTCCTGTTCCCTGTAAACCGCACTGAATGTGAAATAGCACGGTATATTTTTTTTTTTTTTTTTTTTTATTTAGCAAGCATTTGTAGCCCGCTCCTTCCAGCGATCAGAAGCGGGTAGGATTACTATTGTGAAACTGCCGAATCAAGGCAGGTACAAATTTTGTTTACATACAGATTGTCAGAAAAGCACATCATACAGAGTTAACACTTCTTAGCTATGGGGGAGTTCATTTACATATATACATAAATACATATATACAGGAGTATTGTATATAAAACCAAATAAATAAATAATAAAATTAGTAGGCTGGGCAATTTTATAAGAAGCATTTTTCATACATATATTGCCATATATGTACCATATACATGTTAAAATGACTTTAGAGAATTAGTCCCAAAGGTTTTTGCGCATAAACAGCCACTTATAAAATTACTCCACGGGCTATGCTCATACAAGGAAGCACAGTGACGAAAAGGGGGCTTACTTTGGGGGGAGGGGGAAGTGCTTGTGGAGTCATGAAGTATGTTTGTAGGTTACAAAATACACCCCTATGCATATACTTTCCCCAGGAATACGTATCTAACCCTAGGTCTCCAGTGAGTGGAAATGTCTATGGTTGCATTACAGCCGTGATTTCAGCAGGTCTCATAAGGCTATTTTATAAAGACACATAGGTATCTATGCGACTTCATCAAACTGCTTCCAGACCTAAGCAACCCATTTTAAAATTACCCTCAAAGAAGGCCATCTTCAGCCTCTTGCTTAGTTTGCAGACGTAAGAGCACCTCGTGGCTGCAGGTCTGCAGTGGATGTTGAAAGGCAAACTGCTTGCAGTGTGTTAATCTTCCAAAATGTGATGACTGCTGGTACTGTGGGGATCGCTTACCCTACACATTTTGTGGATACAAATTAGGTAGATTAAAGAATGTGCCAGTATTTTGAAAACCTGGTGCCTAGTACTTCAGCTGCCCGGGCTCAGCCTCACCCCTTTTCTCGGCAGAGGGAGGAGCGCAGTTTTGATAAGGGGTATATCCACCTGTTTACCTGTGAGAATTCCTTTTAAGCTTGTCCTCAAAGGGACTTGTCTGCTTATTAATGAGCACCCTTTCCACAGCTTTGGAGATAACAGATTGTGTTTAATATAGGGATACTCATTACACCCACACGAAGCTGTGCAATGCCAGATATTACATTATGGCACATTAAGAGATCTTAACTAAACTGTAGTTACAGTAATTACTGCTTGTACAACCCTGCCTTAATGATTCATATTTAGCATCAGGAAGAGAGACTGATGGAGCTCCATCCAGTCAGACACTGAGCGTCAGACAGATATTATGCAATCTAGGAGTCAACGTCCATTCATCTGCGGAGCTTGCAATTGCCAAGTTTAAAACAGCTTGCTGTAACGAGCCAGGAGTACCTTGAAAAAGTCCAGGAACCACAAGACTTAGACTAATGGACTAGAGGATACTGGAAATCTTTCATGGGATTCACCTCTCTTGTCAAGCCAGTGGAGTGCCGAACCAATGCCTCTAATGTGGATTTAAAGTTACTGCGTGATTGGATCTGCTGAAATCTGAGGAAAGTCCCAGAACCAGCAGTGGAACGGTACGATTTCTCTTTTTCTTTGTCTTTATCTCTGCAGTTCTTTGAATTCAAGTGTAACTTTCTTCCACTTTATGGTACTAGCACACATTTGAAGGAAGACTTCAGCTTGTTTAGTCTCCTTCAAAGATCCCAGGTTTTTGGAACATATGGAAAGGGAAAAACCGAAGCGAGTGGGATCATATGAAAAGCTGAGAGATCAGAGGAGGTAAAGTGAGAAGCAAGGACCTGTGATAGGACAGTGGAGAGAGAGCTGCAAGCAGTGTGGTAGTGAAGGAGACTTCATGACAGTTTCAAGTTTCAGCGGAAAGGGAAACTATTATATGCTGTGTACACTGCACATTAGATTTAGTATGTCTTTTGGGATTCTCTAATCAGTCAGCTTTTCAGGCTACCCAAAATGAATATGCATGAGATATAGCTGTGTACAATGGAGGTAGTGCATATAAATGTATGCCATGCATTTTCATTGTGACGATGCTGAAAATCTGAGGAGAGTCCCCAAAGATTGGGTTGAGGACCATTGTTCTGTCATTCCGGGAGTCACAAAGGCTCATTTTACAAATGATGTCCAAGTGCAATCTGGGATGTCTAAGCCAGAATGTCGGAATAAAAAGCAGGCACAGCCAAGTTTGAACACGATTTCACAAACATGGACATGCCCGATATGGGTGTCTATGGGGCCCATCTACATAGATGTCCCTGGAAGAGAGTTTAAGACCAGGAATGTCTAATACTCTAATGGTTAGAGTAGTCGGCTAGAAGTAGGGAAGCCAGGGTCCAAATCCCACTGCTGTTCCTTGTGATCTTAGGTAAGTCATTTAACCCTTCATTTTCTATACACTCTCTTGATGTTTTACAGCTAAAATAAGCACTTTCCTGATGTCTATCTGTACTTAGAGCAGATCTAAACTTGGACGGTGCTGCAGACCTTTCTAAAATCAAGCGGGGATGTCTAAATCCATTGCACCGCCCCAGACACAACCCCTGCCGCTAGGAACACTTTTAAAAGCCATTTATCAAATGGCTCCTGGGACATCACCATGGTTTGGACATGCATGTTTTCAGATATTCAAATCATGACTAAGGTTTTTAAAATTAGCCCCATAGTGACAATTTTTAACTACTGTGGAGAGTTGTTTGGAACTGTGGTACATAAAAACATACTGAAATTGAAAAAATATAAGGATCCAAGACACTTTTGTCCTCAAAAATAGACTTATTTTTATAGTCCTGGTAAACTATAGTTCTGTGGATTCAACCATGATTGGGAATGACTAAGCATGGTCAATAGTGTCAGAATGTTGGAAAGATTTGAAGGCACATCTGTTTGTATAATTGATTTTTTTTTCACTATTTTTATCAAGTTGATTTATGTAACTTTTTTATTGTTCTTTCATTTTAATATGTGTGTATTGTTGTGACCCAGCCAGAGAGAAAATATGAATAAATGAAATTAAGGGCTATGTGTACTAAAGTGCGGTAAACGTGGCTAACGCGCGTTGTACGACGTTAACGACCGTAAGTGCGGTATAACGCGCGTACCGACGCACCAACGACTGTTAACATAATACTACGCGCGTTAAGCATAGTTAACGATCGTAAAGTCCCGCGGCGCGTTAAAACAGCGCAGAAGGTGGAGAGTGGGCGGAGAGAAGGGGTCAGTGGGCGGAGAGTGGGCGGGGAGAGGCTCCCCTCACACTAACGCACTGAATTCCTGAGCTCAATTCCAACGCGAATGAAAACCTGTCGTTAAAGGCATTTAAAGGGAAGAGAAACCATTTCCGTCAGCAATGTACAGAAAAACCGGGGAAACCCACAAAACGTGAGCAGTGTGATACATGTGCACAGAACAAAATGTCACATAAAACGTTAGAAATGACCACAAGAAACATTTTGAAAAGCATAAGTCATCTGGGCAACAGTGATAGCAATGGGCAACAAGGAACAACACTCCCTGGAAAGCACCAAAATAAAAAGAAATGATGTGTGGAAGGGTCTACGCTCCGCAGACCCCTTCAAAGAGCATTTCATGGTAATGGAGCTGTCCTGGGAGTGTGGTGTAATGGTTCCCAAGGATATCATTGTTGCCCAGCTTGGTTATGGGTGTGTGCCCCTTTTGCGAGATCATTTGTGAGGGTTATGTGCACCTTTGCCTGCATACAAGGTAAATGAGGCCACAATAAACCTGTTGCAGAGCAGGCTTTCTGACTCGTCAGGCCGGTTTAACTAACACCAGGGACTGCACTGTCTCTGTGGCCACAGTGTGGTGCAACAGACACAGCCAGTGCCTGTAAGACCAGAGGGTCACAGGTTCAAATCCCAGCTGGGGCTCCTGCCAACCCAGTACCCAGAGTTTTACCCACCACCAAACAGTGATAGTAAAGACACTCCTTTATTGCAGAGAACATACGCATGGCCTATATTTTACCACACCAGAAACAGGCACATTACCTAAAGCAGCATCCCGCAAATGCAGTCCTGGAGGGCCCCACACCATTCCGGTTCCATGCTGCCTCTAATAAAGATGCCTGTGCTGCATAGCTATGCACCACCCCCATGGTATGCAGATGTAGCTCATGCATATTTATGAGGGACAGCATGAAACCCCGAACAGTGTTTGGAACACCAGGACTGGAGTTGGGGAACCCTGCCGTAAAGCAGCAGCCATCAGGGCCACACACCCACCCACCCACAGGCCCCATTGGCCAATGCCACCTGGAGAGGCAAGACATTGGGCCCTGCCTGTATCTCCCAATACTAGCAGTTGCATACCTTAGCAATGCCACCATACACCTGGGTATATGGTACACAGCTATCAGACGTTTCCTCTGATAACTGGCAGATATCAATTCCTACGTTAAGCACAATTTGCTCATTGAGCTCCACCGTAACAATCATTCTGATGTCTGCGGTGTGTGCTGCAGGTCTGGTCTCTGACAGTGTTCACCATCCTGGGGGGTGACCCCCCCAACAGTCTTGTGTACCATATCCATGCCTGTACTATGCCCAGGATTGGTGTGGTGGGTATGGCTGCTGCCCACCTCTATAGTAGCACAATGCTGGCATAGGTGTGGGGGTGGCTGTCTGTCTATCCAGTGTGTGGGGGCTGCAAACACCTTGCACAGCCCACACTGCCAGCAATGTTGCCAGTATTGGGCTGCCAATGTGTATAATGAGGAGCAAGGTACCATGGGTATAGGCCGGACAGGGTGGCCTGGCCAGGGTGCAGCTGCACAGGGCATAGGGCAGTGACAGGCACATTGTAGTGCCCAGCCACCACCTACACAGACAGGGTGACCTCGGTATATCCTGCTGAGAGACCACTCTCACCCTGACTGTGCAGTGACCACAGCATGGCTAGGCACTCCCATAGTGATATCTAGTATTTCTCTCATGTGATGAATATGGGTTTCCTTTTGGGGCCCAGTCATGGATGTATCTGCCTGCTGTGTATGCTGACATCCCAGTTCTGGGTGCAGGCATCTCCACTGGGCACTAGCAGACTGTTTGCAGCTGGTAGGTGTTGTGATGGGGTGGCTTGCACCAGGGGAATATCAGATAGTGGTGGGGTGCAGCATACCATATCCAGGCCTAATGTCTGCTATTGTGTTATGGCTGTGTACAGAGCTGCATTGACTGCCCTGTGGGGTGTCTGTTCCTCAGCAGGACTAGGGTTAATGTTCCCCTCTACTGTGCCACCTTTGCAGGAAGGTAGACTGTGGATCTTTTGATGGGGGACCCTGTTTGCCACTCTGGGGGAGGGGGGGTGGTGGTGCATGGGGGCTACACCTGACTGAAACAGACAGAGATGTCCAAGGTGCTCATGCAAAAACTACCTATCGCACACAGTAACATTGCTTTGGACCTGCGCCATGGTTTCTTCCAGCCATGGATGGTGCTGTGGACCTAGTGCTGGGCGCCTCACTGCACCCTCAGGGTGGGCACCGTACCCGCACAATGTGACGGTGTGTAGCTACTCTGTGCCGGTACAACACACGGTCGGTACCCCCTATCCTGCCGAGGTGCTGTGGGGGTGCACATGGTCAGTTCCCCCTACCAGGCCGAGGTGCTGTGGGGGTGCATTCCCCATGGTGTGTATCTGTGGACAGCTGATTTGCATGTGCAGTGCATCATGGGTGTGACTGGCACAATCCAACCCTGTGAGACTCCAGCACCTGCTCACAGGCTCTGATCAACCATAGGCCATCACACGTTCATCTGAGTTAGCATAATGCATAGGTGCAGGACACCCTACAGAGTCTGTAATATAAGATGCCCACACTGGTATGAACACACGTATCCATGCACGTAAGAACACACGTACCCACGCACGATTGTACGCGCGCAGCTACACACGGGGCTATGCACGTACCAACGCACGTAGCTAGGCACAATCCAAGGGTGTTTCTGACACCAATACTCAACGTACCGAAAAACATGCCTTCTCATTCCCTCTGTAATGCACAGGGTGATGCCTGGGACAGCCTTCTGCATTAGGCACACTAGGGGACTCGATCCCATGCTGCCTGTAACAGTGGTCAGTGCCATAACCATTGTGCTACAGCTCTGTTTCAGTGCTTTGTGTCTGTATGTCTTCTTACGTTTAACGCGCAGTAACGCGCCATGGCGCCTGGTAACGCTCGTTAATTTTTTTAACGCGCGTTACTGGTGCCGATGTACCGCTCATGTCCTTATTTGGGATTTCTGTCATTACCGCGGCTCCTAACGCGAATTGCACTAACGCAGTTTAGTAAACATACCCGTAAGTCAGCCTGTGATTGTTAGCATTAGTTTGGAATGGTTGACATAATTTGATAATGCCATTACTGTGATTGCTGATTACATTTGTCAGTACAGCAACAGACATATTATCCAAACACCAATTATCTGTTTGACCAGCGGTGTGCGCTGTGGATCTGTTCTTAGTCCAATTCATTTTAACATTTTTAGTGATATAGTGGAAGGACTGAGCGTAAGGTTTGCCTCTTTATGGACGATAGCAAAATCTGCAATAGACTAGACACCCAGGGAGGAGCAGATAACATGAGGAGGGATCTGGCTAAGCTTGAAGAATGATTGAGAATTTGGCAGCTGAGATTTAATGTTAAAAAATGTAGGGTCATGCATTTGTGCTGAAAAACTCCAAGGGAGCGGTACACTGTAGGGGTGAAGTACTTCTGTCCACAAAAGATGAGTGGGACCTGGGCATGATTATTTCTGATGATCTTAAGGTAGCTAAGCAGGTAGAAAAGGCGACGGTGAAAGCCAAAAGGATGCTTGGGTACATAGGGAGAGGAATGGCCAGCAGAAAAAAAAGAGGTGAATGTGCCTCTGTATAAGTCTCTGGTGCAACCTTATTTAGGGGTATGTTTACTAAACCGCGGTAATCGTGAATACCACGCTTAATGTATGAATAACGACCGTTCGCACGTCCCAACGCGTGTTCCAACGTGCGAACGACCGTTAACTGTACATTACGCGCGTAAACCGCAATTAACGATCGTAAACCCCCGCGGCGCGTTAAAACAGTGCGGAAGGTGGAGAGTGGGCGGAGAGAAGGGGTCAATGGGCGGAGAGTGGTCGGGGAGAGGCTCCCCCAACACCAACGCGCTGATTATCTGAACAGAATTCCAACGCGAATGAAAACCTGCCGTTAAAGGCACATTAAAGGGGAGAGAAACCATTTCCGTCAGCAATGTACAGCAAAACCGAGAAACCTAAAAAAACGTGAGCAGTGTGAGACATGTGCACAGAACAAAATAGCAAATAGAAATGTAAAAAGAACATAACAAAAGCCAAAAGAAAGTATAAACCAGCCGTGCAACAGAGATATTAGTGGGCAACCGTAAAAAACAATTCCTGGAAAGCGACAAAAACCCAAATATGATGTTTGCAAGGGTCTATGGAGCGTAGACCCATCCACAAATCATTCCTCAGTCAGTCCTGCCCTGAGCTCCCCCGGGAGTGCCTGCTATGGTTGCCCATCACTATCACCATTGGCCAGTTTGGTGAGGGTCTATTCCCTTTTCCCGAGGTCAATTGTGGGGTCTATGTGCACGTGTATCGCCATACAAGGTGAATGAGCCGACAGTAAAAATGTGCAGAGCAGGGTGTCTGACTCACTCTGCCAGGTCTCCTATCTCCAGGGACCTCACTGTCTCTATGGCTACAGTGTGGTGAAGCGGCCACAGCCAGTACCTGTAAGACCAGAGGGTCACGGGTTCAAATCCCAGCTGGGGCACCCACCAACTCTGTTCCCACATTTTACCCACCACACAACAGAGATAGTAAAAACACCCCTTCACCCCTGAGAACATGGGACAAACACCTATATTTTGCACTCCCAGCCCCCCAAAGAATGGGCAGTTCCCACAGCCGAGTCCCACAAATGCAGTCCCGGAGTGCGCTACCTTAGCAGCTCAGAGGCATTTGCCAAGATAACGACATGTCAGTATGTTGGTGGAGGGGTACAGCTGGTGGAGGGGCCAGTGGCTTTTGTGCAGGCTGGCACGCCCACCGCAACACACAGGCCCTGTCGGATGTACAGTCATGGACCCCCTAGGGAATACAGCCCATCTGTGGCAACACAGTGGTGCAATGCACACAGACAGTGTGTGCAAGAACAGAAGGTCACAGGTTCAAAGCCCAGTTGGGGCTACTGCCAATCCATTACCCATATTTTTCTCACAACTAAACCGTGATAGTAAGGACAAATCTTTATTGCTGAAAACATACGCATGGTTAATATGCCAATATTTAACCGCACCGAGCACAGACACCTTAAACAGGCGCATAACCTAGAGCAGTGTTTCCCAACCCAGTCCTCGGGGAACGCCAGGCCAGTCAGGTTTTCAGGATATCCCTAATGAATTTGCAAGAGATATATATGCATTAGAGATAGCCTGCCAACCTGACTGGTTTGTGGCCCTCCAGGGCTGGATTTGGAGACCCCTGCCTTACACCTCTGTCATTTAAGATTGTGAGTGGGCAAGGTACAGATGTCCTAGACATCGAAAGGGTAGATAGAATGTGTCACATTCCTCCTCGATTCTCACCACCACCAAAATGTTGTCTAATAGACAATATTTTGGTGGTGGTGAGAAGTGAGGAGGAATGTGACACATTCTTTCTACCCTTTCGATGTCTAGGACATCTGTACCTTGCCCACTCACAATCTTAAATGACAGAGGTGTAAGGCAGGGGTCTCCAAATCCAGTCCTGGAGGGCCACAAACCAGTCAGGTTGGCAGGCTATCTCTAATGCATATATATCTCATGCAAATTCATTAGGGATATCCTGAAAACCTGACTGGCCTAGCGTTCCCCGAGGACTGGGTTGGGAAACACTGACCTAGAGCAGAGTCCCCAAAATGCAGTCCTGGAGGGCCACACAATGGTCAGGTCCAATGCTGCCACAAATAATGCATAATGAGGAGCAAGGGACCATGGGTATAGCCCAGACAGGGTGGCCTGGCCAGGCTGCATCTGAACAGCGCATAGGGCATTGACTGTGACATAGCAGTGCCTGGCCACCATCTACACAGACAGGGCAACCGCTGTATGTCCTGCAGGGAGATCAATCTCACCCTGACTGTGCAGTGACCACGACATGGCTAGGCATCCCCATGGTGCTATATAGTACCTCTGTTATGTCATATGTATGTGTCTCCTTTTGGGGGCCAGTCACTGACTGATCTGCATGTCTGCTGCCATCCCAGGTCTGGGTGCACGCATGTCCAACATGAACATGCAGTAATGGACCAACTAGCAGACTGTCTGCAGCTGGTATGTGTCTCGATGGAGTGCATAGCAGGGTGCAGCGGCTGAAGGGTTGCTGTAGTAAAATAGCAGATAGTGTCTGGGTGCAGCCTAGCATAGGCAGGCCTACCATTTGTCTCCCCCTGTGCTATGGATATGTAAGAGCGCTGCAGTGACTGCACTGTAGGGTGTAATATCCACAGCACAACTGAGGTTGATGGTTCCCCCCTACTGCCTCCATTGCAGGGAGATGCAATGTTGATCTGCTGATGGGAGACCTGGTCTACCACCATAAATCCCCTAGGGGTCCGTAGGGACCACACCTGACTGAGACAGGCAAATATATCCAAGGTGTTTGGGCAGAAACCACCTATCTCACACATTATCACTGCTGTGGATCCCCAACATGGCCCATGTTTGCCATGGATGGTTCGGTGGACCTGGTGCTGGGCGCCTCACTGCACCCTTAGGGTGAGCACAGTAACCGCACAATGTGACGTTGTGTAGCCACTGTGTGCCAGTAAAACACACGGTCAGTACCCACTACCAGGCCGAGGTGCTGTGGGGGTGCACATGGTCAGTTCCCCCCACCAGGCCGAGGTGCTGTAGGGTTGCACTCCACATCTCGTGTCAATCAGTGGACATCTGATTTGCATGTGTAGTGCATCATGGTTGTGACTGCTCCAATAGAACTCTGTGAACCACAGCAGATGGAATGTGCGGTGAACTGAAGTCGCTCTGTAGCCAGCTAGGCATCTAGAAGGAGCTACAGAGGCTTACTCCACTGCCAAATGCAGTGACTGTGCAGCCAGAACCTATGGGTATGAGGCCACTGTGGTGATACATGGCAGGACAGCCAGGTGCAGCTGCATTTTGAGTAGTGGTGTCTGTAACCCAATAATATCAGAGGTAAAGTACAGACTGAAAGCCTTCGTTTGTCAGCAAAGAGCAGGAGAGGACAGAGAGAAAGGGTGTAAGAGCACGCATGAGAAGGCTACAACCAATGACATACATATCAAAATAGACAGATAAACAGAAGCTCTACATTAGTCCGGATGGCACCTCCACAGTATGCCAATCACGGACACTCACTGTGCCCTGGTCCCCATCCCCCCCCTCAATCCATGTAAACAAAAGGGACATTACAAATGTCAGAGACATCTCTCCATCAAGGTCAGCCCTTGACAAAGCAATGTGAAATATCCATAATGTGAGATGTCAGAGGCAGGAGGTATCAGAACACATGCTGATGACCTTGCAATAAATAGCAGTAGGCCAAAGATGTTGGGGATGTAAAACCCAGCTCATGCCCACAGGTTATGGTAAGCCATAGGCCATCACATGTAAAGATGGTAGTGGTAATGTGAGTTGCAGTACACCATGAGGATCTGCAATCAAACATGCCAATGCACATTCCAACGCACGATCCAATGCACATAGATACGCGCCGTGTCAAGGCCCCAAAACGATGTTCCAATGCACGTGGCTACGCCCCCGTGAATGCACGTGGCTACGCCTCCATGTGGTGCATTATGGGATGCCATCTGCGGCACCTTTGGTTGCACCACTGTGATGGTGTGCTTGCTGGCAACACTACTGGTGGTAAAATATAAACCCTTGCCTCCTCATTCCCTATGTTAGGTACTGGGTGATGGCTGGGCCAGCCTTCTGCATTGTGCACACTGGGGAACCCAGGGGATTCAAACCCATGCTGCCTGTGATAGCGGTCAGTGAGCTAACCATTGTGCTACAGCTCCGTTCCTGTCTTTTGTATCTGTACGCTTTTTTGGGGTTGACGCACGGTAACGTGCGGGGACGCGCCACCGCGCCGTGTCACGCTTGTTAGTTGTTGGAACGCGCGTTGCGCGTAACGATGTACTGCCCATGCCCTTATTTGGGGGTTTCTGTCTCTACTGCGGCTCCTAACGCGAATCGCACTAACGCACTTTAGTAAACATACCCCTTAGACTATTATGTTCAATTCTGGAGACCACGCCTTCAAAAGGATATAAACAGGATGGAGTCAGTGCAGAGGGTGGCTACCAAAATGGTCAGTGGTCTTCATTATGAACCATATAAGGACAGACTTAAAGATCTCAATATGTATACTTCAGAGGAAAGGCAAGATAGAGGAGATATGATAGAGACGTTTAAATACTTCCATGGCATAAATGCATAAGAGGAGAGCCTCTTTCAACTGAAAGCAAGCTCTGCTATGAGGCTACATAGGATGAAGGTAAAAGGGGTTAGACTCAGGAGTAATATGAGGAAAGGTTTCTTTACGGAAAGAGTGGTAGATGCACGGAACTGTCTCCCAGTGGAGGTAGTAGAGACGAGGACAGTATCTGAATTCAAGAAAGCATGGGACAAACATAGAAGATCTCTAAAGAAAAAAAAGGGACTATAGTAGTTGATATGGAAAGACAGACTAGATAGACCCTATGATCTTTTTCTGCCGTCATGTTTCTATGTTTCTATGACCCAATGAACCAGTTCAATTACCTGCAGTGTTTCACTTGGAAAAATAAGCAGCTGAAAATTATGATCACTAGAAGTATTCATGGACTTTGTTTCTGCTGTTTGTGTGGCAGTTGAGTACAGAGACACTAGTATACATTTAAACAGCAAAAATGAAATATCTTCTTTTTAACTTGGCAAAGAGAAGATGCACTATGGAAATCCATATGTAGGACCACTTGTAGGCAAACCAGGCTCCCATCAAGAGCAATAAGCTGAAGGTGCAAGGGGATGACAACAAGAGGGGTAAGTCACATACCACCTGGCCCCATTTTGCATCCTCCTTCCATCTTCAGATGTGCCTGTTCACTCCTTGAAATAGCTGATAGTGATCCAGCCTATCCCAACAGGAGAGCTGGTCATGGGAGCCATGAGGTCAATTAAGAAAATGGTAGGACTGTTGTGGCGAGTGGCTGGTGCTCTGATGGCAACCATTGCCCAGGGCGTTGTGTTCCCTGGTGATGGTGCTGTCCATGAACACTGTTATCTGAGCAGAGACAGACAGTTTTCAAAGAAACCATTTTATCTGGGCAAGTTGGCAGTTGCCTGGGTTAATAGTTTTAAAGTTGCCTTACATATTCTTAATATTATAAGTCCAGGTATCAGACTTTGCCTATTATTGTACCAACCCCAGGTCCCAGTTTTGTTGTATAACAGGTCAGTTACATAGAACTACAAACAGGATACCCCATTGCTATTAGATGTTTAGGCATGTCTATCCCATATTTTTGTAGGATTTTGTATAAAGAAGAGTTTTCCCGTGGCCAGCAGCATACCCTCCATTTAGTTCTAATTAAATCTCTTGTATAGTAGATTCGATTTAGTAAACATTATAAACTAATCATGTCTCTTTGTATTCTTGATCACAGGACAGTTCCTGAAATTCTCATCATAATGGAGCCAAGCACCGTGTACCCCAACTTTACAGACACCATAAAGACTAATCACACAGGAGTAGACTTTGGGGTAGAGGCAATGCTTATAAAAATGTCAGTGTTTGCCTGCTTTATTGCTTTCATCTGCCTCATTGGGCTGGTGGGGAATGGAGTCGTTTTCTGGATTCTTGGCTTCAGAATCCGAAGGACTAGATACACGGTTTATGTCCAGAATCTGGCTGTGGCGGACTTCCTTTTCCTGCTCTGCAATGCCATCTTTCTGCTGTACAGCACTTCCCGAAGTCTTCATCCAAAACCAACAGTTATCAACGAGAGCAAATTTCTCTTGGGTCTAGAAATTGTTCGTAGTTTTGGATTCAACGCTGGCATGTTCCTCCTGACGGCCATCAGTGTGGAGCGCTGCCTTTCTGTCCTTTACCCCATCTGCTACCGGTGCCATTGGCTGAAGTGCCAGTCTGTCATTGTGTGTACTTCCCTCTTTGCCCTCTCCTGTCTGGTGACACTGTTGGATTCTTTAATTTGCGATACAAAAGCCTACATGAACCAGGCCCCACAATGTATGTCAATAAGAATATTTGTAGTGACTTTAACATTTCTGGTCTTCATTCCACTTATGATTGTGTCCAGCCTGATCCTTGTCATCGTGGTCCAAAGAGCTACAAAGCAATGCCACCCTCCAAAACTTTACATTGTCATCGTAGTCACGGTCCTAGTCTTTATCGTTTCTGTGGTGCCTGCCCAGCTGTTGTGGATACTGTTCTTTTTCAAAATTCTCCCATCCAATATCCATACATTCATGTTATTTCTTGTTATTGCCTTTTTCAATTCGATTAACAGTGCTGCAAATCCCTTTATCTACTTCTTTGTGGGGTGGCAGAGACAACCTGGACTCCAGGCATCTGTCCATGGGGCAATGGAGAGGGTCTTCCAGGAGGATGAAGAAACATCAGGGCTCAAGGATGAGACCATGGTTTCGAACACTAGCTGAAGACAGATGCCGTCGTGGGGTAGATTGCAGAGGGGGAACCTTTTAATTACCTCTGTGAATGGTTTTAGAGCAAGTGAACAAGACTGAGCAGAATGTGGCTTAACAGATTTTCTGGTTTATTTTAACAGTTTTTATATACCGCTTTTATACCAAAGTGGTTTACAATGAACAACAGCACAAAATCTCTAGAGATGTGTTTTACACAGAACAGGGGTTATACAACTTGGAGATAAATATGGGTTTATATTTATGTTAGCAGGCCATTTGTAGATGATGTATATTGTGATGCAGCGGACCCTCTTCTAGAGAGAAAAAAAGGTTTTAAACTCTGAAAGAAAACGAAATTGCCTGCAATTTCCAGAGAACTTACCTAGAGGGAGCAGGAGAGCTAGGACAGAGTTCACAGAACCACACCCTAGTGGGCAGGACTCTTATACCAAAAGCTCTCATTTAAGAGAAGGCAAGCCAGAGTTTGGAGGCAGGCCAGAGTTTGGAAGCAAGCCAGAGTCTGGAGGCAAGCCAGGGTCTGGAAGCAAGCAAGAGTCTGGAGGCAAGCAAGAGTCAAGAGGCAAGCAAGCGGCAGGAGGAAGCTTAACTGATAGGAGCTTACCTGCAAGGAGCTCAGCTGCTAAAGCCTCATCTGCTGGGAGAGCTTCTACTCAGAGAACAGGCCTGAGTAAAAGGACAGGCTGGGATAGAAGAACCAGTCCTGAGAGAGAGAGGATAGGCCGAGAAGGCCGAAGCCAAGCCAGACCGGGCCCAGAAGTCCACACAAGAACAGGCCTCAAGGGCCAGAGAAGGAAGGACTGGGAAAGCAGGAGGAATATTCCAGAGAGCACCGATACTGAAGGCAGCAGTCACGGTACACCTCCAGCCTCACCCCAGAGAATCAAACACAAAGCAAAAGGTAAAACGTTTAACCTTTGTTATTGTATACCTGAACTGAAGCTAAGAGAAGAATCCCGGGAAGGAGATTCTCCTTATAGAAGACAAGAGCAGAAGAAAAAGTTAAAGGATAGTTTGTGCAACAAAAGGACTGTTAGAGGAAAACATAGAGATAATGTTTTTAAACCTCTTGAGCAAGCAATGCCTTTCTGGTATTCTACCAGGCTGAACCGTGGGCCTAAACAGACTGCCAAGCCGTGGGAAACAGTAAGACTAAATCACATGAAGGACACTTGCCCAGATACCTCAGAGCAGTCAGAGGAGGCCATGCAAGTGGAATCTGTGTGTGAAGACAGTGATAGTCCCATGGAATGCACATATTGTGCTGGAAACGAAATAGAGCCCTTCTAGAGTCATTGAGCGAATGAAGCTTTTTGCTGTTACCTATTTTGATACTGTGAAGTTAACAGTGTTTGGTTATTTTATTTCTCACCTTTAAAATCTGCTGTAAAGACTTGTTTTGCCACGTACCGGAGTGTATATCCTTTGTTTTTGAACCCTTAGTGCTTAAAGGGGAAAATAAAGCCTTTTCTTTTCCCACCACTTTCGTGCAAGTCTGAATCTCTTCAGGAGTTGGTAATGAGGCTGACACAAGGCTCTGACCCACGACCCTCGCACCTGGCCACCCTTGATCACAACATCTTGGTGACCCCTCCCGGCTCCAGCCCTCCGGTGGAACTACTACGCCGCCACCAGGGGGTGCTGTGCGGCCGGGGGGGCGGCGTCACAATATATACTTATGCCATTTGGCCCAAAGTGTTCTATGGAGAGATGTGTTTTTAGAAATTTCTTCATGTCTTAAACGACAGTAATACAGAGAACAGCATAGGATTCTGCTGCTATTTCGGCATTGTACCATCACAACTGGTTTTGTTTTAACATTTGACAATATCATTAAGAGGTATTAGAACTTTATTCATAAAGACTTTTCCCTAAGAACAGAAAGGAGAAATGTCCTTACCAAAACAGTTCTTAGTTTCTGCTTTTTTTCTTTTAGGTCAGTGATTCCCAAACCTGGGGTCGGGACCCCAAATGGGGTCATATCATAAGTGGATAGGGTCACAGAAACATGGCCATTTTCCCTTCTCTCTGGACTTTCACTGTGATCTATGCCAAGCAGTGGCAATCACTAGTCAGCATGTGGCCAGTGAACATTCGTAGGCCCTTGCCCCCTAATGGGTAAGCTTCCTGTTAGGCTGGAAACTCATGCTGATTACTGGGGTCTGTAAGCACACTGCACACTGACACACTGGTTCCTGTGCTGACGGCTGCTGCTGTTGCCACTACTGTTGCTGCTGCTTCCTGCCTTAGATGAGCGGAGGGAGGCTGGAGATCTGCCAATTTAATTTCATCATCATCTGGGGTCACATGAATTTTCAGTTCTTAAAATGGGGTCATACGGGATAAAAGTTTGAAAAGCACTGTTTTAGGTTGGTTTGGCGGTAGCCTTTAGGGATGTGGATTTATTTGAAAAAAAAATGCAGAGCACAATGAAAAGGACTGTTTCCTTTGGCTTTCAAACAAGTGGGGAAAGTATGCAGAACATGGCTCACGGAATTATTTTCAACCCTTATGTGTGTGTGTGTGTGTGTGTGCGTGCGTGCATACTGTCATAGAGCAGGAGCTAATAAAATTGAGGACATAGGAAAAGAAGCTGTCTGTCCCAAAACAAATGAGCTGCAGAGAATGCAATTGCCTAGCAAAACAGCTAGAGGGAGCAGGCGTGCACTCACAGAGGCTGAGTGGACACACCTAGCTAATCAGCAGCACCTGAGAACTAGCCCGGGAAGCTCAAAGGCAGAAGACCTTTATAAGCAAGAGGCTGGAGACAGAAAGCAGAGCAGCACCGGAGAGCAGAGCACTGCTGAGAAAAGGAGCAGTGGAACCAGGACTAGGGGCACGGCTGCAGGAACTGGAAGAGAACCAGAAGGTCCCAGGGAGAAAGACCAACGGAGGAGAGTCAGTCCTGTGGATGTCGTGGTAGCCAGAAACTCCAGAGGTAAAGAGCCAAGAAGTAGGAAGCCAGGCTGGGAGAGAGGTCTACGCTTGCCAGAAAGCCCAGAGACCAGATTGAAAGATACCAGAAGCGTTCAAGAGAAAGATTGTCAGAGAGACTGGGTCCTAAGGGAAATACCTGAGGAGGACACTTCCAGCTATGCCTATTACAGGAAACCAAGGTATGATGATTCTTTATTCATGAAGAAAGGCTCAGCTGCTAGAAGCCCTTATAAAACAGATGCCCAGTTTAAAGGAAGAGAAAGCAGGCCAGAGTTTCACCAGCCAAGATATAGATGCAATAAAACAGGCCATGCTCATTTAAGAACCTTAGAACAACTGTATGGAAAACAAGGGAACAGAAATAGGGACTGGCCAGTGATAACAGCCAGAGAAAGCCCTAGCTCAGAAGAAGATAATAGTGATTTAGAACCGATGCAAGTGGAGCTTATAGACCCTATTCCCTCATCTCAGGAGGAATTGATGGATTGTTCCATGTGTGTTGTGGGTAGTTTGGAATCACTGCTGAAACTGTGAGCCATACAGTTATTACCTTAAGAAGTTTTCATATTTGTGCTGAATGAAAGAAGAATGTTCAGACATGTAATTTACTCCAATGTTGAAAGAATCCTTGGTTAAATTCCTTTCTACAACTGTGAAGATTATAACAGTTTACTTTGTACCTTGAGTTTGGTTTATGCCAGAAAAGAAGGACTTTCTTTAATTTTTGTAGCCCAACAAATCTTTTTGTGAAAAGGGAAATAAAAGCCTTATTCTCCCTCCATTTGGCTTACATGACTTATTTGCACCAGGAGCAGGACTACATAGACCAGGCTGCACCTGGCCTTAAAAGACCCTCCTCTCCTAAAATTAACTATATGCCCAACTTCCCCGTTCAGCCACCGGCCACAAGGGGGAGGTTGGTGACAATACATACACCCCTCTGTTTGTATCTGCATTCGCTCTGTGTGTCTTATGTAGAAATAACATCAAAGAAAATGAAATATATATGTGAGCAGTACCAAGCATGAGTAGTGCGGGCCACTGATGCCTTCTCTAGCTATGACATGCTGGGAATAAACTACTGGAAATTAGCTCACTTAGAATAGTTAGTCTATCAGGATTCACTCTATGTTAGATCAGATTCAGATGAAATTTGGAAGATGTGAGACAAGCACGCACACCCACATAATGCATTTTTCACCCTGGCCAGGGGCTTTTCAAATTTGAGTATTTTAACACAGACTCTTATAAACCAAATTTTAGCTCCTATTTTTAATAACATTTTTAACAATAATTTTAAATCAGTATTTTGCACAGAAATTACATTTCAGACCTTTTATAGAAAGAAAACTTTAACTAGCTAAAATACATTTAAGGAACATGTCTTTGAATATTAATACCTGAGGGGTTCCTGGGTTTTATGAGGTCCATCATTTGTTGCAGTCCAGGGAAAGGTGCTTTATGCAATTTTAACTACTTTAAAAAATACTTAAATCAGATATTGTGTCATCCAAATATTATATGAGTTTTACTGAACAAAATAACTTATCTGACACTAGCTGTTTGTCTTGAACTGCTAAGGTATTGCATACCTGCAAAAGTAAAACCATGTAGAAGTCAATGCCGATGCCGTTTAATTTATGACTGAACACCTGTTCTTTTACACATCTGCTGTTGATGCAGCTCTTATGATCGTTTAACACTTGTCAGCTTGCTTGTTGACCTGCCGAATAAAGTTTTTAAAACCTTATATTTACTTTCAGACTCACATTCCTTATTTTTTTATTAAAATAAAATGTTTCATTAACAGAGTGGAGGAGTAGCCTAGTGGTTAGAGCACTGACTTGGTAACCAAACAACCAGGCCACTAGCACTCCTTGTGGCCTTGGGCAAGTCACTTAACCCTCCATTGCCTTAGAAGAAAGGCCTGGCAATCTACTTCCAGTGACACTGCCAAGAAAACCCAGGAGCTTCTGGGTCACCAGGAGTCAGGACTGATTCAAAGGCACACATTGCATTTGCAACTCCTGCTTTCCCTTCCACCCTCTAGGAGCACCACTGGCCAGGGTAAGTCAAAGAACCTGGCAGAAAAGAGGGCAAAGTATGTGGATACAGTGCTGAGGTGTTACAACTTAGGAAGCATAATTCTTTTAACCCTCTACATACCATCTTGAGGCCACCAGCAGCAGGTGTTTCTGCCTCATTTGGTCTACAGCAGGATCAGCAGGACTACTCAGCTGAGGTCTTGCTGTGGCAACAATGCCTAGCAGGGCCTAAGAAGGTGGAAGAACCCTATGGGGTAGTAATCCAATTGCCCCAGCAGGCTCAGGAAGTCTAATGCAATAGAGAGGGGAGTTGGGGGAGTACCTAATTAGATATCTTTGTTCGTTTAAAGAACCTGGTGTATGCTGGATTTAGGGTTGCCAGCTGGCTCCAGATGCACCCGTCGAACTTGATCGAGGTCTAGGTTTACCGCATTGCATGTAGGGATATGTAGTTCTGATTTCTTTACTGCACTCTATAAGAAAAGCTAGACTACAAGTCTCTGCTTGCAAAGGGGTAAATGGTGTTACAGGTCAGAAGAGAAGTTCCTGAATGTAAGAGTGGATTACAGGAAACTGTAAGAAGACAGGTAGCAGAGGCCCCCAGACTTGAATATAAACCAGAGAAGAAAAGCGGTTCCAAGACTTTATTGACATTTTTATTTTTCATTTATGTCTGTGAAGATAACAGCTGTTTTATTGTATTCTGATTTTAATCAGTCATTCACTATGAAAGGGACAAAGCGGCACAAACAGCAGATTGAACAACCCAAGGCAACAAAAGAGGGGCTAAAGGCATCCAAACAGTTGTGTGTGAATTCACTGGTGGGTAGCAAACAAACCTGCCTAGCTGGGTATTTTAAAAAAATTAAATTGCTAAATGGTTAGATTTTCTCCCACTAATAAGGAGAAAGATTAGGGGAGGGATGGAGGTGGCACTGGAAACTATTCAGTGATATTTAGTCATTAAGGGACATGTTCATTAAGGTGCACTAAGGGAATGTCCCTTAGCATGTGGTAGTAGACCAAAATTAGTGCGGAGGACCTTGCTGTGTTGAATAGGTAGCCACCAGTCTATACACGTAGGCGCGCCCATTGTGGTAGTGGTAAGCGCACTCATGCTACCTACAGGAAGTGCAGTTGGTGCGAGGTAATGGTGCCTGTGCTGCGTGCAATCAATGTCCACTCTCTGTCCCAAACCCCACCTGTTCCCACCCCTAATCATACTGTCATTACCACAGGAGTTTTACTACGGGGAATGCTTTAGTGCCTGGCAACCGTTACCACACTCCTGCGCTAACTACCTTAGTGTGGGATTTAGCGCTGATAACCATTACTGTACTTTAGTAGACATTCCCCTAAGTGGATAAGTTATCCATTTAGTTTAGATCTGCTGTTCAAGCCTACACTAAATGGATAACTTGCTGGCAGGCATTTGCCACAGAGGCAAAAGCATCCCAAGGCGTCAGACGTAGCATGAAGACTCCACAGCACCAAAAGGGTGGCAAAGGGAATTAAGAGTGGCATGCAGATCTCAAGCCACTATGAAAGGGGCAAAGAGGCACAAACTGCAGCTTGAACCACCCAAGGCAACAAAAGATGGGCTAAAAGGGAGGAGTGGTCTAGTGGTTAGGACAAGGTACTTCAGGCCGGAGGGCCAGGGGTTCAAGTCCCACCTGGGGACAGCAATCTCAGGCCGGAGGGACTGGGATTTCTAGTCCTATAGGCACTCCTTGTGGTCTTGGGCAAGCCACTTAACCCTCCATTGCCCATGTTCCCTGTAAGTATTAGCGTATGTGTCTCATATCCCCTCGTGTTAAATGTATCCCCCAATTGACCGCTTTGACCCGGTGAAAAGCGGGATATAAATACAGCTAAATAAATAAATAAAATAAAAGCATCCAGACAGTTGTGTGAATACCTTAAGGCACTGAAAGAGGAGCAAAAGCAGCACTAAGAGTCACAGGTTCACACCAAGGCACTGGGAATGGGACAAAGCAACACTGACAGCGGCAGGAAGACCCCAAGTATTCCTGAAGAGGATGGTGCCAGCATAGTCACCATTTAACGGATATATTTAGTGCCATTACTTATGAGGCCAATTCTGTAGGTGTACGTCTGGGCCGTCTGGATGGCCTGGGGATGCACCCGATTCTGTTTCCGCTGGGGCTAGATGTCTCTGCGGGAACAGAATTGCGGCATAGGGTCTGGATGTCCAGGACGTGTACTGATTCAGGCACCCCAGACATCCAGAGCTCTGCCCAGTCAGCTCAGCCACGGTATCGTGGTGTCCTATTGCCATGGCACTGCAGCTTCATGCAGGAGCCCCGATCAGCTGCATGTCACCTGGATGCCCCTTTCTCTGCAGTCCAACTGCCAATCAGGCCTGTCATGGCTGGGGTCGGGTTGCGGGGACCCCCTGCCCCACTTACTATGCCAGTGCTTGCTCTGCCGCACTGTCCTCCCACATCTAGGGGTCTTATTCCACTGTTGTTGTGAAATAAGTCCCCTGTCCATCTGCCCAGTCCCGGATGTACAGAGCTGTCACTGGAATAGGCCCTGTAAATCCGGGGTCAGGGCATGCCTCTGGTCCGCTCTCGCTTCTCCCTCGGCCAGCCATGTCCCGCCTGGGTACAGAGCTCCCCACACATCTCTGCAATATGTGCGGGAAGCTCATTCACCGGAATAGGGCCCAGACATTTAGTGGGGCCTCAGACTTATAACCCTGCTAAACGCAGGTCAGAATGACCTTCTATATGAATAATGGTGGTAAATGGTGAAATTAGAGCTTACCTGCTAATTGTCTTTCCTGGTGTCCTTCCAGGCCAGTCCAGGCCATGCTTGGGTAGTCACCATTCACCAGCAGCTGCTGAGAACTGAGCATGTCAGAACTTTGATCCTGCAGTGGAAGAACTCCCCCCTGAGCCTTAGCCACCAATCTTAAAATCTTTCAAATCAGCCACTGTAGAGCTTCCTTCCCCACTTTCCTTTCCATTTTTTTCTTTTTTGAAGCATGAAATGGCCGCCAAGCTGCCTGGCTATGCTCACTTTCTCTATTTTTTTTTCTTTCTTTCTTGATACCAGGTGAGGAATAGTCAGGGGGAAGACATGCCCCGCTAGAGCATCCTCCTTTCCCCATCTCTCCCATCTAACCTTTTAAGACGTCACCTTACCACCCTCTGGTCTCGCCCTAAAGTGAATGACACTGACTGAAAACACCTTGGGTGGGATCTGGACTGGCCTGGAGGGACTCCAGGAAAGACAATTAGCAGGTAAGCTCTAATTTCACCTTCTTCATCGTCCCTTCATACCAGTCCAGGTCACAGATGGGATGTACAAAAGCTGGATTCACACTCTGGAGGGACCTGCGCGACCTGTCTGCAAAACTGCCGCTCCGAACCTTGCGTCGCCGGCCGCCTGAACATCTAATCTATAATGCCTGGTAAAAGTATGCAACAAATACCAAGTTGCTGCTCTGCAGAGCTCTGCTGTAGGAACCAGCCCTGCTTCCGCCCATGAAGACGCTTGGGTCCGGGTCAAATGTTCTCGAAGCCCTACCAGAAGTGCCCAGCCCTGCTTCTCATAGACCGAGGTTATGGCAATCATGGCCTTCGAGGCCACCTCACCTGTCTGGGGGCCTCTGAACAACACAAACAACCTGTCTGACTTGCAGAAGAACTCCATCCTCCACAAGTACCTGCGCAGGGTCCTACGCACATCCAGGAGATGCAATTGGCTCTCCTCCTCTGAACCTCCTAGGTCAGGAAAAACCGGGAGCGACACCATCTGATTGAGATGAAAACTCAAGACCACTTTAGGTAAAAAGGACGGCACTGGACGCAACACTTCTTTCTCCTTGGAAATGACCAGAAATGGCTCCCTGCAGGAAACAGCCTGTGGTTCCGAAATCCACCTCGCCTAGCAGAGAGTCACCAGAAATACCGTCTTCAGCATCAAATCCTTCAGAGATGCGCTCGCCAAAGGCTCACACAGTGCCTCTATCAAGCCTGACAGCACCAGATTAAGATCCCAAGCTGGGACCAACCTCCTGACAGGGGGGTGAAGCTGCTTCACTGCTTTCAAAGATTGCAGCACTTCAGGATGTACCGCCAGTGAGCGGCCTTGCACCCTGCCGCGGTAGCAAGCCAGCGTTGCAAGGTGCACCTTCAAGGAATTCAGCGCCAATCCTCTGTCTAGTCCTCTCTTGCAAGAATAGCAAGATGTCTGGTATTGAAAGCTTGAGTGCCTGAACCTGATTCTCCTACACCAGCCCTTGAAAACTCTCAAGACTCGAATATAGGCTAGATTGGTGGCATGCTTCCGCGCCTGCAGCATAGTTGCTACAACTGATGGGGCTATATCCTGACACCTCAACCGTGCCTATTCAAGAGCCATGCCATAAATGAGAATTGACTGACTTGGGGCATCAGCACCGGCCCCTGGGCCAAGAGATTGGTCCTGTTGGCGAGCCAGCAAGGCACGTCTGCTAGCAGTCTCCATAGGTCCTCATACCACAGCTGGCACAGCCAGTCTGGCGCAATGAGAATCACTTGCCTCCTGTGGGCCTCTATTCTCCTGATCAGGTGCCCGATCAGCGGCCAAGGAGGGACTATGTACAGCAGACCCCCTGCTAGTCCCCCCGCTAGTCACGCCTGAGTGAGCACGCCCGGGCCTTCGGACATGTGCTCCCTGTACTGACTGAAAATCCAGCTCACCTTGTCATTGCCCTGCATCACCATGACATCCATAATTGGCTGACCCCAATGCAGGGTTAAGTCATGGAAGATCGCTGCATTCAGCTTCCACTTGTCCAGATCCAACCGATACCGACTGAGGAAGTCTGCTTGGACATTGTTTTTACCTGATACATGCGTAGCCAAAAGTACCACCAGGTGCTGTTTGGCCCATGGGTGATCTGCAGACTCTCCTCCCTGTGCCTCCTTGCCGGTTGATGTACATCACTGTGGTTGCGTTGTCCGAGAAACTCGAACTGACTGCTGCTCTAACAGCAGGAAAAAAGCTGCAGAGCAAGAAACACTGCCCTCATTTCCAAATGGTTGATGGACCATGCAGTCTCCTCCAAGCTCCATTCCTCTTGCATCACCTGAGAGAGACAGTGGGCTCCCCGGCCCGCCAGACTGGCATCTGTTGTCACTGCCACTCAGTGTGGACATTCTAGCGGGACCCCCACTGACAGGTGCTGTGACTGCAGCCACCACTGCAGACTGCTTTTCACTTCCTCCGAACACTCCAGACTGTAAGTTAAGGGCTAAGCTTGCAGTGACCAGTGCGAGATCAACACCCATTGCAACGGATGCATCTGGGCCCTTGCCCATGGCACTAGGTCCAAGGCTGCAGCATGGATCCCAGCAGTTGCATGTAGAACCATGCCACTGGTGCCAACTTGCTGAGGCAACACCTCACCTGACCTTGAATATTGATGATCCGGTCCTCCGGAAGCGACACCCGACCTGCTTTGGTATTGAAGCGTGCTCCCAGATACACCAAGCTTTGGATGGCTGCAGCTTTTTGGAGTTTTTGTTGAGGTTGACCACCCAGCTGAGATCCTGCATCAACTTCATCACCCGTCTCACGGTGGTGGCGGATTCGCCCGCTGACTTTGCCTTGATGAGCCAATCGTCCAGGTATGGGTGCATCAGAATCCCTTCCTGCCACAATGCTGCTGCCACCCAGGGCCGGCCCGTCCATTGAGCGAGAATGTTTTTTGCACAGGGCCCCGCGTTTCAGGGGGCCCCGCGCAAAAAACATTCTTTTCGAAAAGTAAAATTGAAAAAAAAAAACAAAAACCTGTCTGCTGCCGCGGTCGGGGCCGCCGCGGCAGAATCGAGCGTGCCGCGGGGCCCCCCTGTGCACGGCAGAGCCTGCCCTCCCCTGTAGCAGCTCTCTCTTTGGAGCTGAAGTCAGACGCGCCGGCTTGCAGAGCGCGAGGGAGGAGTTTCTCCCTCGCTGCTCTGTTAAGCCCGCGGGGGCTGATGGGAAGTTCCCATCAGCCCCCGCGGGCTTAACAGAGCAGCGAGGGAGAAACTCTTCTCTCACGCTCTGCTCTGCAAGCCGGCGCGTCTGACTTCAGCTCCAAAGAGAGAGCTGCTACAGGGGAGGGCAGGCTCTGCCGTGCACAGGGGGGCCCCGCGGCACGCTTGATTCTGCCGCAGCGGCCCCGACCGCGGCAGCAGACAGGTTTTCTTTTTATTTAATTTTCCCTGGGCTGGGCTGGGCTGGGCTGGGCTGGGGGGGGGGGGGAGTTGTTAGGACTGCTAATGGGCTGGGGGGGGCTGGGGGGGGAGTTGTTAGGACTGCTAATGGGCTGGGCTGGGCTGGGCTGGGGGGGTTGTTAGGACTGCTAATGGGCTGGGCTGGGCTGGGCTGGGCTGGGGGGGGTTGTTAGGACTGCTAATGGGCTGGGCTGGGCTGGGGGGGGGGGTTGTTAGGACTGCTAATGGGCTGGGCTGGGCTGGGCTGGGGGGGGGTTGTTAGGACTGCTAATGGGCTGGGGGGGGTTGTTAGGACTGCTAATGGGCTGGGCTGGGCTGGGCTGGGGGGGGGTTGTTAGGACTGCTAAGGGGCTGGGGGGGTTGTTAGGACTGCTAATGGAATGGGCTGGGCTGGGGGGGTTGTTAGGACTGCTGCTGGGCTGGGGGGGGGGTTGTTATGACTGCTAATGGGCTGGGGGGTGTGGTTAGGACTGCTGCTGTGCTGGGCTGGGGGTTGTTAGGACTGCTAATGGGCTGAGCTGGGGGGGGGTGTTAGGACTGCTAATGGGCTGGGCTGGGCTGGGCTGGGCTGGGGGGGGGTTGTTAGGACTGCTGGGGGTGGGGGTGGGTTGGTAGGACCGCTAATGGGCTGGGGGGGGGTTGTTAGGACTGCTAATGGGCTGGGGGGGGGTTGTTAGGACAGCTAATGGGCTGGGGCTGGGGCTGGGGGGGTGTTAGGACTGCTAATGGGCTGGGGGGGTGTTAGGACTGCTAATGGGCTGGGGGGTGGGGGTGGGTTAGGACTGCTAATGGGCTGGGGGGTGGGGTTAGGACTTGAGGTGGGCTGATGGGGGGGGTTTAGGACTGGCAATGGGCTGATGGGGTTAAGACTGGAAGTGGGCTGATGGGGGGGTTAGGACTGGTAATGGGTTATAGGGGGGGCTTAAACTGAAAATGGGGTGATGGGGGGGTTAGGACTGGAAGTGGGTTGATGGGGGGCTAGGACTGGTAATGGGTTGGGTGGCTGCTATGACTGGAAATGGGCTGAGTGGAAGGGGAGGCTTGAACTGCAAATAGCTGATGGGGAGGGAGCTTGGAATGGAAATGGGCTGTGAGGGAAGGGAGCTAGGACTGAAAATGGGCTGATGGAGCAGCTAGGATAGGACTGGAAATGGGCTGTTGGGGGGAGCTAAGATTGGAAATGGGCTGTGGTGGGGGCTTGAATTGAAATGGACTCATGGAGGGGCTAGAACTGAAAGTAGGCTCATTGGGGGGGGGGCTTGGACTGGAATTGGACTGAGTGGAGGGGAGCTATGATTTGACATGGGCTGATGATGGGGCTAGGAAATGACTAGAAATGGGCTGATGGGGGGCTAGGATTGGAAATGAGCTGATGAAGGGACTCAGACTGAAAATGGATGGGGGAGCTAGGACTGGAAATGGGTTGATGGTGGGCTAGGACTGGAAATGGGCTGATGCAGGGACTAGAAGGGAATGGATGCTGGGTGAGACTGGAACTAGAAGGGAGCTGATGTTGGGGGAGGATTAGAATGGGATGGGGCTGGGAGAGTAAAATGGAGAGGGGAAAAATATTTTGTGTGGGAGGGATGAAAAATCTACAATTGGCCTGGTATTGGGAGAGTAAGTGGGGATTGAGGATGGAGGGGTAAAATTTGTGTGGATGAAATAGGAATGAGGAAAGAGCAAAAGGAGAAAGATTAGTATGTTAAAGCAGATGTAGAGAGAGAGAGAGAATGGAAAAAAAAACTAGAAGAGAGAAGAAAGAACAAATGGACAGCAGACGATGGACAGTTAGCAGAAAACATGAAGAAACCAGAAGAAAGTGGCTGGAGCAATTGCAACTGAAAAAAAATGCACAAAAGGTAGAAATATCTCTTTATTTTGAATTTATTAACTGGAATATGAAACCTCTAGGAAATGTGCATCATTAACGTCTGTGCTTTGTTTGGTACAAGAGGAAATTAATTTATAGTTTTATTTCTACAGTGTTGTTGTACTTCCAAGTTTGGCTTTTGGGGTTCCCAGTTTAATTATTGCCTTCCTGTTTCTAAATTGTGATTCCTTGTTTGGTGATGGTCTATGTTCTGCATGTGTAACTGAGCTGATGTATTCTGTTTATGTAATTCCTATTTGACATTGCCACTTGTTCTCTTTCCCCAGTATTCTCTGAAATGTATTGGTTTAATATTTGCAGTGTTGCCTTTTGATAGGTAGGGTATGGTGCTTTGTGAGTCCTGGTAATGCTGTCAGGATACGGCGGGTTTGCTATGGGTTCTAAATGGGCAGCGTTTGTAGTAGTTCCTAATGTGCCTGGCGGTTGGCACTGGATTATAGTAATGTAGAAATCTTTTAGTCTTTCTTTATCCATACACTCATTAAGAGACATGTTTACTAAAAGTTAGTGTATGGTAACATTATGCAAATATTTATGCAAATAAGGCCCCTTATGCAAATGAGGCCCCGCACTGAGTCTCCGCACATGGCCCCGCACCCCCCTTGGGCCGCCCCTGCTGCCACCACCACCATAACCTTGGTGAAGGTGCGTGGAGCGCATGCCAACCCGAAGGGCAGGGCACAAAACTGGAAATGACCCACTGACACTGCAAAGATGTAGGGATGTTACCCATGACTGAAGTGGTATTTAAAGGTGCGGAAGAATTGAAGGAAATATCGATACATCGGGAAGATGTATTACAACTATTAGATAAACTGAAGAGTAGCAAATCACCTGGGCCGGATGGTATACATCCAAGGGTGTTGAAAGAACTGAAATATGAGATTGCAGACCTGCTATCAGTAATCTGTGAACTATCATTAAAATCATCTCTAATACCTGAAGATTGGAGGATCGTAAATGTAACACCAATTTTTAAAAAGGGTTCCAGGGGTGATCTGGGAAACTACAGACCGGTGAGCCTGACGTCAGTACCAGGAAAACTGGTAGAAACCATCATAAAGAATAAAATTACTCAGCATGTAGATAGTCACAACCTAATGGGAGACAGCCAACATGGCTTTAGACAAGGAAGATCTTGTCTTACTAATCTGTTATTTTTTACAAGGAGTGAATAAACAAGTGGACAAAGGTGAGTCGGTTGATATTGTGTATCTGGACTTTCAGAAAGCCTTTGACAAGGTCCCTCATCAGAGACTTTTGGCAAAACTAAAGAGTCATGGGATAGGAGGCAGTGTACTATAGTGGATCAGGAACTGGTTAAAAGATAGAAAGCAGAGGGTAGGGCTAAATGGCCAATTTTCCCAATGGAGAAAGGTGAATAGTGGTGTACCCCAGGGATCTGTGCTGGGTCCGCTGCTTTTTGACATATTCATAAATGACCTGGAAAGTGGAATAACGAGTGAGGTTATCAAATTTGCAGATGACACAAAACTATTTAAAGTTGTTAAAACCCAAGAGGATTGTGAAAAATTGCAAGAGGATCTTGATAAATTGGAAGACTGGGCATCAAAATGGCAGATGAAATTTAATGTGGACAAGTGCAAGGTTATGCACCTAGGGAAGAATAACCCAAACTATGGTTACACGATGCAAGATTCCACATTAGGAACCACCACCCAGGAAAAAGATTTAGGCGTCATTGTGGATACCATGTTAAAACCCTCGGCCCAGTGTGCAGCGGCGGCCAAGAGAGCAAACAGAATGCTAGGTATGATAAGGAAAGGAATGGAAAATAAAACAAAAGATATTATAATGCCTCTATATCGTTCCATGGTGAGACCGCACCTTGAATATTGTGTGCAATTCTGGTCGCCGTATCTTAAAAGGATATAGCGATTTTAGAAAAGGTTCAGAGAAGAGCCACCAAAATGGTAAAGGGGATGGAAAGATACTCCTATGAAGAAAGGCTAAAAAGGTTAGGGCTCTTTAACCTGGAAAAGAGACGGCTGAGGGGAGATATGATAGAAGTCTATAAATTAATGAACGGAGTAGAATGGGTAAACATAGATCGATTGTTTTACGTTATCAGAATATAGAAAGACTAGGGGACATGCAATGAAGTTACAGGGTAAACTATTTAAGACTAATAAAAGAAAATATTTTTTCACTCAACGTGTAATCAAACTCTGGAATTTGTTACCGGAGGATGTAGTAAAGGCTGTTAGTGTAGCTGGGTTTAAGAAAGGTTTGGACAAGTTCCTGGAGGAAAGGTCCATAAACCATTATTAAGAAGTGACCGAAGATATCAATGCTTGACCCAGTACAAGCATTGTGGAACTTGTGTCTCTTGGGGAAACTGCTAGGTACATATGACCTAGATTGGCCACTGTTGGAAACAGAATACTGGGCTTGATGGACCTTGGTCTGACCCAGTATGGCATATCTTATGTTCTTATGTAACCAGGCCACCCCTGTCCCAAAATCCCCCCCCATCAATCCTTCCTCGATACCGGAGCTGACTGCTCCCCGCAGTGCCCCCGGAGGTATACTACGAATGTAACTTCGGACCTGGGCATAAGGAAAAACATCCCGGCCACCCAGAGAGTACCGCTGACTTAATAAAGCGAAAGACTCCAATTTGCCTTCGTCATTGATCAGATGCTCCAAATTCACTATACCAAGCTGATTCCATCTAACAAAACTCCCCCCAGAAGTCCCAGGAAGAAAGTCCCCGTTCCCTTGAAGCGGGAGATAGGGAGAATAATTAGCTAGGAGCCCTTTGCCTCTACAAAAATGCCTCCATGCTTTACGAATGGGATCCAAAAGCGTACGTTGGGTGCCAGACCCAAGCCCTTTAACCGACTTCGCATGCAGAATATATCGTAAGTGCCAGGGCCGTACCAGCTCTCGAAGCATATCAGTCAGAGTGTATACCCTCAATTCCCATATCCAATCCTGGACATGGCGCATAAGACAGGCTAAATTGTACATCCGAAGATCAGGGAGTCCCATTCCCCCTCTGTCCCAAGGTTGGCGCAACACATCCAAACACACCCTGGGCTTCCTGCCCTTCCAAAGCAGCCGATTGATCACTCTATCAATCTTCCGGATATCAGAGCGCTTTAACAGCAGTGGGAGCGTCTGAAGCACGTACAGCAATTTTGGGAACAAAGCCATCTTGTATAAAGCGATACGACCACCCAGCGACAGCGGTAGATCCCTCCATTTATCGACACTAGTGGCCAGCTCCGTCAGTATCTTCTTAACATTTAACTGATATAAATCTACCAATTTTGCGGGCAGATAAATTCCCAGATATTTAAACTTCCCCTCTGCCCATTTCAGAGGGAAATCTCCCGACCACCCACTATGCAACGCCTCCCCTACCAGCAAAGCCTCGGATTTATCCAAGTTTAATCGGAATCCTGAGGGTACCCCATAATCTTTAAGAAGGTCCAGCAACCGAGGCAATACCTCCTGAGGGTCCGCTATATGCAGAAGCAAATCATCAGCGAATGCCGCCACCCGGAATTCCGTCTTCCCCACTGCTATTCCACGAAACTGTACACTTGACCGAATTTGAATCAATAGAGGTTCCAAGGTCAAGACAAACAGCAACGGGGACAATGGGCAGCCCTGCCGGGTCCCTTTTCCAATTCGGAACTCGGACGACATATTGCCATTCACCATAACAGCTCCTCGAGGGTCAGCATATAAGAGCCACACCACGTCCACATAGAAAGCTGTGAAACCCATTCCCCCCAAAACCTGATACATAAACCCCCAGTTGACCCTATCGAATGCTTTTTCTGCGTCAAAGCTAATTAACATAGAGCCCCTGCGTTCAACCTCCCCCGCACACATAGAAATCATAATTCTTTGCAAACTGTAGGCCGCATGCCGCCCCCGCACAAAGCCCACCTGATCCTTGTGAACTAAGGCCGGTAAGAACTCAGCTAATCTGTCTGCCATAATCTTGGCCAAAATTTTAATATCTACATTAAGAAGAGAAATGGGCCTATAAGAACCGTGTAGAAGCGGATCCCTCCCCGGCTTTGGCAGTATGGTGACCAGGGCCTTATTCGGCTCATAAGGAAAACAGCCTCTCTGTACAAGGTCTCCGAAGTACTCTGCCAATGGAACCACTACCTTGTCCCCTAAAATTTTGTAAAACTCACTCCGTAAGCCATCCATTCCCGGGGCCTGCCCCCGCTTCAGGGCTTTGATTCCCAATTGAACTTCACGTGGAGAGACAGGCTGATTTAAAACCTGTAAGTTCTCTGCTGTTAGGGTGGGCAGCGGACATCCCTCCAGAAACGCCCGACCCTCCTCCTCTCTTTCTCCCTCCCCACTGTATAGTCGTTGAAAATAATCAGTAAAGATCTCTGCAATTTCCCCCTCACCTCTCCTCAAAGTCCCATCTGAATGCCGGATGACCCCTATATGTCTGGGGCCCCCCTCTGGCCGAATCAAAGAGGATAGCAATCTTCCCGCCCGATTCCCATGTTGGTAAAGTTGATACCGATAATACATCAGCGACTTTTTAGCTCGCTGATGTAGCAACATTTCGAACTCTGTTTGCACCTCCTGCATACGAATCCTATTCACCGCGCTCCCAGCCAGTGCCAGCCTCCTGCGCGCCTTCCCCAGCTCTTGCTCCAGCGCGATAATTCTCTGATTCATCCGTTTACGCTTTGAGCTAAGATAACTGATAATCTCTCCCCGGAGCACCGCCTTCCCTGCCTCCCAAAATAGAATTGGATTAATCTCAGGCCCCTCATTGATGCTTTTATAAACCTCTCATTTGTCTCGCAGATAACCCTCAAATTGAGCATCGCCATGGAGCTCCAGCGGATACCGCCATAGCCCATTGCGATTTGGAGCCCGCTTTCTGAGTTCCAGAATTACCATTGCATGGTCCGAGATAACTGAAGGGCCCACCTCCACTTTGGAGACCCGACTAAACAACGATTCGGAGATCAAAAAATAATCTATACGTGACCAGGTTCCATGAACCCTTGACATATGAGTATACTCCCGGTCTCCCGGATGTACCACCCTCCAAACATCCATCAGGCCATTCGCATCACACAGCCCCCAAATTCTCCGTGCACTCCGCATGTCCCTATTCCCGGTCTGCCCAGATCTATCCATACTTTCATCTAAGACCGCATTGAAGTCTCCCCCTATGATAACGTGATAGCCCGCAGTCTTTGCCAACAATTGTGTAATCTGTTGATAAAACCGGGCCTCATAAACATTAGGCGCATACACTGAGCATAAAGCTACTTTAATACCTTCCAGTGTGCCCCATAACATAACATACCTACCTCCGAATCAGTTTCCATTCTTTCCTCCACCCACCCCACATGTTTAGCAATCAGTATAACCACTCCCCGTTTTTTCCCCACTGCCTGAGCTCCATAAACCTTAGCAATTTGTCCTTTGCCTAATTTCCCATGTTCAAGCTCTGTTTGATGGGTTTCTTGTAACATGATAACACCAATCTGCTTGCTCTTAAGTTGTTGCAGCACCTTGTAACGTTTTATCTGGGACCCCAGCCCACAAACATTCCAGGAGACTATTTTAGTACTACTACCCATTACACCCCCCAATCCATGATGCCTTTTTATTTTGCTCCATATCTGTACTGAGGTAGAACCCCCCCCAGCCTAGGGGCCCCCCCTCCACCATGCACATCCTTCTCACGAGTTCACATTTGCACCAGCAGACAATACCAGGCCACTCGGGCCAAGTGATCATTCCAAGCTTCTCCCCATGTTCTACAACCCAGTCCTGTGGCCAGTCCCCCCCTCCATCCCCCCGAATTCCCCTACCCCATCCCTGTAATGATCTTCCCTCTCCTCCTGCAGCTCCTACCCCCCGACCTCGTGTTCGAGGCCCTTCCATGACATCCGGCACATGTAGAGCCCCCCTCCCCCCCTACCACCCGCCCACCTAACGCTGCAGCTTCTTCCTCTGATGGCCTATGTTGTTCATTCGATCCCCCACTCCCCCCCCTGCAAATCTAACCTTCCCGCCCAAGGGCATAGCAAACATCGTGTACCACAAGAACAACAACCCCTCCCCCCCCACCTGAAGTTACAAGCGCTCCCAATTCCATCCCTTGGTGAACACTGTATACCCCCCCTGACAACTGCAAACAAATGAACATGATCCCCCCTCTTTTATGCTCCCAAATGCATTTAACAGTACAGAAGTAACACATAAAAGTCAACTATCAAGAGCGTTCTAAACACTTGCAAACATTGTTCCAATTGACGGCTCTGTGCCGATCGGGCATGTATTACCACCTCCCCCGTCTCTGGGCCTCTGATTACCGCCAAGTCCAGGGCTCTCACAGAGACCGGGTAAACCAGTCTCCGAACTCACTCCCAAATGTAGCAGTCCTAGCTCAGGTGATGAGGCAGGAATTCACCCACGCTGGTTGCAATAAGCCATGGCCTCCTCCGGCGTCGCGAAAAGGCGTTGACCTCCGTCGCAGTCCACTCTCAACCGCGCAGGATAGGCCAGTGTGAATCTCAAGCCTTTCTCCACCAGCCGGCTGCAAACTTCTTTGTAGGCCCTCCTGCGCTGCGAAACGCCCGTGGAGTAGTCCTGGAAGATTAAAACTTTGCAAGCATTCTCCCCAGTTCTCCGCAACTGTTGCGCTGCTCACAAAACCCCTTCCTTTTGAGTCGCGTTCAAAAACCTGGCAATGACTGCCCGAGGTCGGTTTTCGCCAGCCCGATATGGCCCCAGTCTATGAGCTCTCTCCAAGACAGTCTTCCCCAGCGCCTCTTCCAACGGTAAGTTCACAGGCATCCACTTCTCTAAGTACTGTCTCAAGTCCTTCTCCTGCACAGACTCCCCAATGCCAATAAACCGCAAGTTGTTCCTTCGGCTCTGGTTCTCAAGATCTTCTATTTTGTCCGCCTGCTTTACCAAGGCCTCCTCCAGTTTCTGGATCTGGGCCTCGGCCCGGGTCTGCTCATCTTCCAACGAGCTAATTCTCTGTTCTGCCTTCTCCACGCGTCCATTAAATTCTGTGACCGCTTGTGCCACGGCTGCCATTTGTGTCGCCAAGCCGCCGAGACGATCCTCCAGGGCTAGAACTACTGCCTTGGACACTTCCTCCACCATCGTGCCCTGGGCAACCGGGTCACTTTCAGCCATCTTGGCTTCTGTTCCTCGAGGCTTTTCTCGTTTAGTAGATTTCGCCGCCATGAACTTCACGGCCGCTCTAACCCATTCTTCGGCTCTCTCCGCAGGCACTGTTATCTCTCCCAAGTGAAGCTGTGCAAATTCCCGGTTAATCAGCCAAATAACATAGATAGGGGGGAGGATGGGCTCCGGAGCCAAGAAAGACACGTCTTCCCTAGCCCAACATGTCACGGGAAGTCCAGCTAGTCTCCTTTAACAGTGCTTGCCAACGCTGCTGAATAGGACCCCCATATTGTTTTGTGCACTGCGTAATAAGAGCAGTGGGCGAAGACCAAGGGAAACCCAACACTTGAATTTTGATAAATATTCTCTTCCCCTTCGAGAATGTCATAAATCTTTTCTCCTTCCACATTACCACCATCACTACTTCCAGAGCCTGTGGAAACTCGCAAGACTCTAGTAAGGGGGATACACAACCTATCAGCAGACAGCCTACGCCCTCTCATAAAAACCGATGACAACAGGAGACCAAGAAGAAAAGGAACCTCAGACACCATCAGAACACCAAAAGAATTTGCTAAAACAAGGCTGGCCACATCAAGGAGGGCACTCTCCCTGGCAGCACCCGCTATATGGAACTCTCTCCCAGACCACATAAGATCAACCAAGAACCTCAAGGACTTCAGAAAACTTCTTAAGACTGATCTATTTACAGTACATTTCAAGGACCTCATATAAATTTTCTACCTCAAGACATTACAGGATCACGATCCTACCCCCAAGACATTACAGAATCTCAATTCTAGCATGCCTCTCAAACAGCCCCATTTTGTATATAGTTCATTATGGAAATAGTTCACCGATATAATCTAACGCACTGCCCCACACACTACACTTCTCAGTTCTCACACTGCATGCTACAAACCACACTTTATTATTGATTTTGATTGATGTGCCACACCGCCTTGATTTAACAATAAGGCGGTATACTAAATCCTTCTAAATAAATAAATAAAACTGTTGACTCTCTTAACACAACATAAGGGAAAAGAGAAGCCCAAGATCTTTTGTGCAATTTTATACTGAACAGTAAAATAATCTATTTACAACATATTAACTTCCAGTAGGAAGGAAAAATACATGTGATTTTCCTGTATGTTACCATGCACTGATCTGTAATTGGATGAGTACGGTATTTAACCTAATCACCAATAATCTTGAAAAGGAGCAACGTGTGAGATAATCAAATATGTCAATGACGCAAAATTATTCAAAGTAGTTTAAACATGAGCAGATCGTGAGGTGTTGCTGGAGATATTGTGAGACTTCAAGATCTTTTGTGCAATTTTATACTGAACAGTAAAATAATCTATTTACAACATATTAACTTCCAGTAGGAAGGAAAAATACATGTGATTTTCCTGTATGTTACCATGCACTAATCTGTAATTGGATGAGTACGGTATTTAACCTAGTCACCAATAATCTTGAAAAGGAGCAACGTGTGAGATAATCAAATATGTCAATGACGCAAAATTATTCAAAGTAGTTTAAACATGAGCAGATCGTGAGGTGTTGCTGGAGATATTGTGAGACTGGGGAGCTGGACATCTAAATGGACAAATGCAGAGTGATGCACAGAGAGAGAGATGATTATAGCTGTGTGTGCACGATCCTGGGTCCCATGGAGTGTCTCAGAGAGTAGGTATGTCCTTCCATTCTTGGTGTGGTCCATCACATGTTTTAATTTTGTTTTACTAAAGGTTTATATTAAAGAGTGAGTACTTTGTAAATTCCTTTTTTTAAACTGCATCCTGGATTAAAACAGTTTGGGGAGGGGGGTTTGGGGATAGTCAGCGTGGGCAGCTAGCCCTTGTAAAGCAGCTAGCTGTCATTGCTGAACTTAAAAGCTGGATGTTCAATACCAGGGCCACATTCGGCCACGGGCATCGAATATCAGGGTCAACCGGCTAGCAGCAAATCTAACTGGGCAGCAGTGATATTCATCCACTGCCTGGTTACTTCTGTGTGAAAATTACACCAGCCTTTAAGGTGCTAAGTTTTGCTGTTTAGCGATAACTAGGCAGCAGCTGAATATTTCCATAGCCTGGTTGTCCCTGGGTGCATCCTCTGCTCCACTGTCCAAATGCCCTGCAGTTAGCTGTCTAACATTGGGGTTAATCAGTTGCCACGATTAACGCAGTTAGCAGGCAGCTAAACGCATTATTCACTCTGCATATCAGCCCCTTAAAGTTTACATCACAATCTATCAAAAGTTCTTAAAAACAAATCTTTGATTTGATTACAGAAGATAGAGAGATGGGGTGAGGGGGGGGGGTGGGGTGGGTAAGCTGATTCACTGCTAGTAGATTCAGATTCAGATAAATTTATTGGCATGACAATTTTACATGTGTTGCCAAAATAATACATTTAGAGCCCGATTTTTAAAAATGACTAAGCTTCTAAATTAAGACTGCTACGTTAGGCTCCTAAGTTTGTGTCCTGTTTTCATCCACATAGGATCCTCAGTTTTCAGCTGAAAATTCATTCTAATTTAGGAGTTTAGAAGTTATAGGGAATAGTGGGAATATTCAAAGGCATTGGCACGGTTTGCAAACCTGCAAACTGTGTAAATGCCTCTGAACAGGATATCCAACATGGTTAGTGCCGCTGGATATCTGAGGGTACCGCCACAATATGCCCTGCTGCTAAGCAGTTAGCATTGTGGCATGTCATGGGCATTCTGGGGCGGAGCGGAGGCGGCACCCATCGCTAATCAGGCAGCGGTGATATTGAGCTGCTGCCCGGTTAGCAACAAGGGGGTATAGTCAGGGGTGGCAAAGGTTGGCCTAACTTTACCTGTGGAAGCTAACTGGGCAATGGCTCAATATTGCCGCTGCTTGATTAGCTTCTGGGTTCTGCGATGATAGTCATTGCCAGTGGCCGGATATGGCCCCGCCATTGAATATCTGGGAACAGAATTCAGCAGTGATGGCTAAGCACTTTACAAGCTGATGACTATCCTCCCTATGCTCCTAAATTTAGGTCTGCCATTCATTTGCCTAGATTTATGAGCTCAATTTAGGTGCCTACTGCTGAAGATCAGTGCTAAGCTTCTAAGTTACCCCTCCCCCTCCACAATAATTTCCCCCCATTGCCACACACTTTTTATGATCCTAAATTTAGGAGTTTAGTGAAATGTTAAGAAAATATTTAGGCAGTCACCATAGTAAATTTTCAACGAGGCCAATTTACAGAGTTGACAAGTTACCTGGTTCCAGGAGAGATAGTCCCCGTTTTCTGATAATCTCATCTTGATGCATTATGGGACCTGCAGCACTGATTCTAATGGTAAAATCCAGGGCTACAAATACCATACTGCACTGTAGTACAAATTTAAAACCAGAACTGGCAAAAAATCTCATTCCTGGAACTGGGTAACTTAGCAACTCTGAACTTAGGAGCATAACTTTCACAGTTAAGAACATAAAAGCTTTGAATATTGGACTCTTAGTAGTTAAGGTAGAAAAAATAAAAGGAGATAATTTACGAAGTAAAAGTAAAAATAGTAAACAAAATTTCAGGGTACAGAGAGGCAAGAGCATGCCAAGCTAGAAATATGCCCAGTATGATTTGTGAACCTGGCGCCTCCCCCCCCCTCCCCTAATATCCCTAGCCACATGCAGGAACTTGCTCTTATTAGGCTTCCTGGAAGCCCTATAATGACATCAACATCTCTTCTGTACTGTGTGGCCATACAGTAAGAAAAATTCCCAGGTTCTGGCTCTGGTCTGCATGTAGATGTAGCAACAGTGCCACTCTGTGGTCAATACTTGTCAGAGCAGAAATGATTCCAGAGAAGATTCCTGCTGTTTCATAGAAACACTGCAAAAAGAGAAAATGATGAGGGATAATGAGCATGTGGCCTATCTGGTCTGCCTATCCACATGAACTAGTAAGCTCTGCAATCCCTTCCTCTCCCTCAGTCCTTGCCCTTTGCTTTCTTGATTTCAGATACTGTCTTCACTACCTCCATCGGAGACTCCCATACATCTACCATCCTTTTTGTAACAAAATATTTCCTTAGATTACTCCTACATCTATCCCCTTTCACACTCATTCCAGAGCCTCTTTTCCACTAAAAGAGCCCCACCTCCTGTACATTTATATCTTGGAGGTATTTACATGTTTTATTGATGCAGATTAATATGACATTTATTAGTGCTAAATAATGGCAAGTAATTATTTTGTCATAACATCAGGCAGGGTTTTAGAATACTCTACAAGGTATTAGCATGTGGGCTTTGTCTTTATGGTAAACTTGTCTGCTGAAGTTTAAATTTAGGGATATTGCCTCTTGAGACATCTTTGAATATAATGTAACTATTTCTATAAGTGTATATATGAATTAGTGGGATGAGCACTGGTAGTGAGTGCAATGCATGACAATGTTGCAAAGTCACATAGTAAATGATGGCAGATAAAGACCAGCATGGTCTATCTAGTCCAGGGGTTCCTAAACCTGTCCTGAGGCCTCCCAGCCAGTTGGGTTTTCCAGATATTTGCAATGAATATGCATGAGAGAGATTTGCATTCAGTGGAGGCAGATGCAGATCTCTCTCATGCATATTCATTGTGGATATCCTGAAAACCTGACTGGCTGGGCGGCAGGCCTGGGAACCCTGATCTAGTCTTATCACTAAGGAAGTTGGGGTTGCAACTGCCACTTCATTCAGGTTTCCTCCCTCTATGCCTTTCTTTGAAGTGTGAAAGTAATTTAAGTTTTTTGTTTTTAGTGAAAATTCGCTATTATTTTGATTTCATCCTCTTGCTAAGGGACCCTCTCTATTTTTCGTACCTTATAGAATTTGATCAATTTTTATTTCCACCACATCTACCGGGAGGGCATGCCAGGCATCCACTTCCCTTTCTGTAAAAAAGTACTTCATGATGCTTTGCAGCTTCATTCCATAGTCCTGTGGGTCTACAGCTTCCCCATCTTTGGAAAAGGTTTGTTTATTCATTAATATCTTTCAAGTATTTAAAGGTCTGAATCATATCTCCCCTCCGTCTTTTCCTCTAGGAGATTGTGGTAGTGTGGCTTGTGCTGGGAAGTGGTTTTCTGTTCAACTAGACAACAGTTCAGGGAAATCAAAACTTGTTTTTATTCGGACCCAGTTTGTTACACCTTCACAAAGCTGGTCTCTTGGCCCTTCCTCCAGCATAGCTAAAGTTCCTTCCTTGTCCAGTTAAGGTTCTACCTTTGTACGGCTTGCCTTAAACCAGGGGTCTCAAACTCAAATTGCTTTGAGGGCCAAATGAGGACTTGTAAAGTAACCCGCGGGCCACATAAGATGCTGGGCCTCATTTGCATAAATATTTGCATAATGTTACCATACAAAGCGCAGACGTTAATGATGCACATTTCCCAGAGCTGACATATTCCAGTTAATAAATTCAAAATAAAGAGATATTTTTCTACCTTTGGTGCATTTTTTTCAGTTGCAATTCTTCCAGCCACTTTCTTCTGGTTTCTTCGTGTCTTCTGCTAACTCTCCATCGTCTGCTGTCCATTTGTCCTTTCTTCTCTCCTCTAGTTTTTTTTTCCATTCTCTCTCTACATCTGCTTTAACATACTAATCTTTCTCCTTTTGCTCTTTCCTCATTCCTATTTCATCCACTCAAATTTTACCCCTCCATCCTCAATCCCCACTTACTCTCCCAATACCCGGCCAATTGTAGATTTTTCTTCCCTCCCACACAAAATATTTTTTCCCTCTCCATTTCACTCTCCCAGCCCCATCCCATTCTAATCCTCTCCCAACATCAGCTCCCTTCTAGTTCCAGCCCCACCCAGCATCCGCTCCCTTCTAGTCCCCACATCAGCCCATTTCCAGTCCTATCCTAGCCCCACCATCAGCCCATTTCCTGTCCTAGCTCCCCCCCACTAAGCCCATTTCCAGTCCTAGCTCCCTCCCCTCACAACCCATTTCCATTCCAAGCCCCCCTCCCCATCAGCAGTTTGCAGTTCAAGCCCCCCCTTCCACTCAGCCCATTTCCATTCCAAAACCCCGTCCCCATCAGCTATTTGCAGTTCAAGCCCCCCTTCTACTCAGCCCATTTCCAGTCCTAGCAACACCCCCAGTCCATTACCAGTTCTAGCCCCCCCCATAGCCCATTACCAGTCCTAAGCCCCCCAACAGCTCACTTCCAGTCCTAATCCTCCCATCACCCCATTTTCAATCTTAGCCCCCCCATAGCCCATTACCAGTCCTAAACCCCCCCATCAGCCCACTTTCAGTCCTAAACCCCCATTACCCAATTTCAGTCTTAGCCCCTCCATAGCTCATTACCAGTCCTAACTCCCCCCATCAGCCCACCTCCAGTCCTAACCCCCATCAGCCCATTTCCAGTCCTAACCCCCCTCCCCCCCCATCAGTCTAGGTAAATTAAAAAAAAAACCTGGCTTCTGTTGCTGCCGCCATGGCAGCGGCAGAATCAGCTGTCTCGCGGCCCCTTCCCATCTGCCCGGTAGAGCCCTCAGCTCAGCTCCATCAGCAGCAGCTTTCAGGGCCACCTGCAAAGTGAGTATTTCCGTCTCGGTCGGCTCTGTTAAGCCTGCTGGGGCTGATGGGAATTCCTTCAGCCCCGGCAGGCTTAACAGAGCCGCACAAGAGGGAAATACTCTCTTCGCGGCTTGAAAAGCCCGCCACTGATGGAGCTGACTGAGGGCTCTGCCGGGCAGACAGGAAGGGGCCATGGGACAGCTGATTCTGCTGCTGCCGCAGCAGCAGAAGCCAGTTTTTTTTTTAAAATTGACAGTTGATTCTGTTGCTGGCACGGCGGCAGCGGCAGCAGCAGAAGCCAGGGTTTTTTTTTTGTTTCCTCTCCGTCGCGGGCTGCACAAAGTTCTCTCATGGGCCACGTGTTTGAGACCCCGGCCTTAAACGAACTCCAGGCTCCTCCCTCAGCCTGCTAGGTTTTTAACCTCTCCTTGTGAGTCATGCCCTCCCAGTCTTGCAGTCTGGGCTGCAGGCTCTCTTAAAGGGGCCTGTTGATAATCCCTCTGGAGATGGACAGGCAGCACACTATAGAATCCATCATACACCCTCCCCCTCAGCTCAACCATGCTGGTTTGAGTGCTCACCTCATCCGGGACCCCCACTTAGGAAAGGAAGTCTGCGTTCAGATGAGTTTGACCAGTTCTATGGTGGACCTGGAACTGGCAGGATTGGAGACAAGAACCACCGCATATTTTGGCCATTGAGGGGTTGGTGGTCTGTTATTATTTCTATGTATTTAAAAGGTTTATATACCGCATTTCCAAAGGTCAAGATGGTTTACATGGAACAAAACGTTAATGTTACAGAAAACATGGTCTGCATAAAACTTAACTTTAACTTTAACATATTAGGGAGCAGGGTAGCATGGGCAGGAGGAGTAAATGGATGGCCAAGCAGGTACAGTAGTATTTAAAAATTCTGTGCACCTGCTTGACAGCGAGGGCTTCCTTCTTGATCTCTGTACTGTATATTTCTCCCAGGAAAGCAGTTTCCTGTTGATGAATGTGATGGGATGTTCTTCACTCCTGGATTCCTGGGCCAGATGGCTCCTAGGCCCACCTCCGAGGCATTGGTTTGCACAATAAATGGTAGAGAGAAATCAGGGCTACATGGGTTCAGAGCACATGGCCTTCTTGAGACACTGGAATGTCAGGTCCACGTCCAATGACCGCTAAATCCATTTGGGAGCTGGAAGAGATTAGTTAATGACTCTATCACATCTGCAAAATTAGGGGTGAACCAGTGGTAATAGCCAATCAGTCCTCGGAAGGTATGAACCTCTTTGTTTGACCTGGGCAATAGCATCCACCTTATGCAGTTGAGGTTGTATCTGTCCATTTCCAATTAAAGATATTGAATATCCCGACCTCCCAGAAAACATTTCTTGGGGTTGACTATCAGCCCAGCCTTGCACAAGCTGGTCAACATGGCTTGTATTTGGGTTAGATGGGTGGTCCAGTCTCTGCTATAGATGACGATGTTGTCAAGGTAGGCAGCTGCATACTCCTTGTGCAGTCTGAGTGGGCGGTTGACTAGATGTTGAAAGATGGCAGGAGCCCCGTGTAATCCAAAGGGCAGCACTGTAAACTAAAACAGACCTTGCATTCCCAAACAAGCCTTGCATAAATTCTTTCAATAATTTAGAAAATAAACCAGTGCTTAGCTTTTGAATAAAATTCCTGATGCTGTCAAGCGCGCTGCAATGGCGTTTCACCTTGTCGGTTTCTTCAAGGGAACTTTCGAAGTACTGTAAAAATCAAACGGTTTTAGAGAATCGCATGGAATAGAAACACTGCTCACCACCCTCACCAACACCCTGAATAGAGGAATTGACAACACAGAAAATGGTTTCACCCTCATCTTCCTGGATATCTCAGCTTCCTTCGATTCCATCAATCACAACCAGCTACTTACCCGCCTCCTGGAAAAGGGCATTCACGGCCTTGCCTGGGAGTGGTGTAAATCTTACCTATCGGATCACTGGCAACAAGTCCGGGTTGGTTCTAAAACTTCGGCACCATTCCACCAACAAGGTGTCCCACAAGGTTCCTCCCTATCGGCTCTGCTGTTCAATATCTATATGCAGCCAATATGCAACATCATCCGATCCTTCAATATTTCTACCCTAATCTACACCGATGATGTTTTGCTATTTACCCCCGTTCAAAGTCAAACACCCGGAATTCACCAACCTTGTCAACTGCTTCAACACAATCACAGACTGGCTAACTACCCAAAACCTCCACATTAATTTCAAGAAAACAGAGGTACTCTTCATATCAAGGAACAAAAGCTTCTCTCCTCCCTCCATCCTAAGAGTAAGAGATGCGGAGGTTCCAAGCCGTAATGCCATACGCTATCTCGGCATTACTCTGGACCAGCATCTCGATTTCAAGGAACACATAAAAAACATCACCAGGTCCATCTACAACAAAATTAGAACACTGAGACATCTCAAACCTATGCTACCTGCTGACGATTTCCGAACCATCTTCCAGGCCCTCATATTACCACATTTAGATTACGCAAACTTAATCTTGTATGGCCTACCAAAGAACACTCTCAATCCTATGCAAAAAGCTATGAACGCCGCCGCCCATGTCCTCTGCGGTCTAGCCATATCAGACCATATCACACCAATACTTAAGGATCTCCATTGGTTACCGATATACTCCAGGCTAACATATAAGATTCTGCTAATAACATTCAAGATTATCAACAACATCGCCCCCAATTCTCTTAAGGAACTTATCACACCTACTCCAAAAACTAGAACCAGAAGGACAGCAACAGACAACACTTTGACTATCCCTAAAGACTCCATAAAGTGCTCACAAACAACCAGGAGAAGAACCTTTGCCCACTACGCACCAAAATGTTGGAACGACCTCCCTCCAGAAATCAGAGCGATCTGAGACCTTCTACAATTCCGGAAAGCAATAAAACACCACCTCTTTCTGCTCCATTTCTCTCAAGCTGCTACCCCCGACTCCAAGAAACCATCCCCCATCCCCTACTAGAGCCCCCTACACAACATAACGCTCAAGCCCCAAGCTTTCTCTCGCCAGCCTGGAAGCATCTTACGTACTTTTAGATCAAGTATTATCTATTATGCCATATCTTTATGTATATAGTTTCATGTATTCCACATCTATCCTGATAGATGTCAATATGTAAATAGTTACCCATGTTCTCCAAGTTCTATTCCTTGTTATAATGTAAACTCAATCAGTCTTCTCTGATCTGAGTATTCTTTGTTAAATGTAAACCGCACTGATAACAAATAGTGCGGTATATAAGAATTGTTAAATAAAAAAAATAAAAAAAAATAAATAAGATACCCACTTTTTCTTTTGGATTGCTATTCATTATCAGTTGTACTATAGAACCCACCTGCCTATAATATCACTGGTATCTACTCACAAAGGCTCCTTCAGTTGGAATCTAGTTATTGCATTTAGACGCCGTGCATGCGGAATGAATAAGTAGGACTCTGAATTGTGATGAGCCAATGGGATGTCTAAATTCACCTACTCATTAAGCTAAGCACTGGTTTATTTTCTAAATTATTGAAAGAATTTATGCAAGACTTGTTTGGGAATGCAACAATTTAGAAGTAGTACAAAAAATGAAAAATGAAACAACAAAAAAAATTCTATAAGACACACGGCTTTCTCAAGTATGAATAGTGGCTGCCTGTTTAAAAGGGTCGTTGATGTTATTTAGGCATTGGTCCATTGTATGGTTTTACTGGTCGATGGCAGCCTAATAGTTCTGAGACCTTATCAGCCACGAGTCATTTAATGATACATTATACACTTTTATGTTATAATACAGAGCACAGCTACAATAGACATTTAAACTCTGGAAAAAGTGACCAATTCGGTAATGATATTGTGACAAATGAGGTGGATTCATCCTGGGAGGGGGGAGAATACCTACATGTTCTAGTGGATCAACCCTTTTAGATCTCTTCTCTGGGCAGCAGAGAGCTGGTCTCCAATCGGGACTGGGACTGGATTCGACGGGGCTGGAATTTCCAGTCCAAAATCATCTCCTTGTACCATCATAGCTGTCACTGAAGTCCACTCTTTCAATAGCTTAATAGGCAGCAGAATGAGAAAAATGTAGAAGAATGTTTAGACTTTTACAGGGCATTGTATTGTGGTAGGCTATGGCCTAGTATGGTTTACTATTGTGAAAGGCCTATAAGTGAGGCCTGAGTCCCAACCCCCACTTGTGAATACTGTAGCTATAGAATCGAAACTTAACTAAGCATAACCAAGCATGGCTAAGCAGAAACGAAACTTAGAAAATATAGAAAAACAAGTCTAATTGGTACTGATAAGAGAGCACAGCTTCTATGGAATTAATTAACTCTGCAGAAAGCAAGGTTACAGTGCCCTGCTTTCCCACATGTTTTAGCAAGCCAGTGACCTTGGAGGAGAGATGTAACAAGTTAGAGACACTGACCATTGTAATTGGGACTAGAGGGGGGTGAGCAGGTGCTGAGCCCAGACCAGAGTCCCGATTGGGTAGCCATATCAGTACCGGGACCAATAGAAGGTGTACAAGGGGTTACCGGGACCAATGAAAGGTTTGCCTATGTCTAGAATGGGAAAGAAAGCTATAAAAGTTGTTGTTTTGCTAGAAACCATTGCTCAGCCATTTTGAAATTGATTATTGCTTGAGCCTGTGCACATTAAACTGCCTTGGATCCTTGAAACGACTCCTGGTTTTATTTATTGCATGCTTATCTGCTGCTACATATTCTTGGTGCGTTGGCCTGGAAGTGCGAGTGGTGGATGGTGTTCAAGTGAATAAATCCACGTAATTCGCCTTGAGGTTTGGTCCAGTTGGAACCATGCCAATCCGACGCAGGGGAATTTCCCTGGGCCCACCGATCCTCTTGTATCGGAGGGAGTTCTGCCTGGCCTCGGCAGGCACTGGGTCCAGCTGGCCAACACCTCCGACCCGGGGGAGTCCAGGATCCAACTCAGAAGCTAGTGAAGTATCGGGGACCGGATCCGGTAAGTATAGTTTTGAAAACCTGTCTAGACAGATGAGTTAGAACTTCAGTTTGAAACTTGTGAAACTTTGGTAAGAATTTGAAACTTGTAACTTGTAATCTCGAGAACTTGGAACTTGGAATTTGGTAATGAGAGCACTGATCCCCTCTCAAGGACGGTCCTATTACCCTTGCATGAGTATGCGCAAGGCGAAGCCATCGTCCTTTTTGTTTGGTAAGACTTAAGTCAACCTCGCATGAGTATGCGCGAGGTCCCTACATGAGTATGCGTGGGGAAAATTTGTTTGAAAATCCTTGCATGAGTATTCGCGAGGTACAGCTGTTATAGAGAATCATGATTTAGCCTAGTCAGAACAGACAGGACTGGGTTTTTTTGGGATACGTTGCTAGCATGATTGTGAAGCGTTTGATGTGTATTGTCTGCCCTACTGTGTATCTGTTTTTTTTTTGTTCTCTGTTGAAACCACGAGTTTCCCTTCTGTTATAAATGTGAGATTATTCTGTTGAGTAATTTGTGACAGTTCACTGATTAAGAAATTGTATTAATAAAGCAGAACGAAGACCAAAACACCTAGAGTCATTTTAGAAATCAAGAAGCTGGTCTCACCCAGTTCGTTTTTCCTACTGCACAGTGAAAAACTGACAGGGGGCGTGTCTGAAGGAAAGAATGTACAGTGTCTTTCTAACCCTGTGCAGGCTTAAATCTCAATGCTGTTAGTTTGTGCTTATTTCAGGACAATTGTACCTGTTTTATTCAATATGTTTTTAATAGTAATGTTCCTTCTGCTATGGTTATGTAATATATATCATTTAATAAGAATGTTTAGTCAGGATTGTGGGTCCCGATAGTTTTTGGGCTTAGCCTGAAAAGGGTTAAGTTTGTATTAATCCCTTACGGGTTGCGGACCAAGTGAGAAGAATTTCTGTCGGCTGTATGTTCAAATTTTCAGTAAGCACTGAAATAGTTTAAATAGGAAATGATAGAGAACTGTTTTTGTTTTTCCTTTGATCTACAAAGTACTTATTAGATCACGACTTGACACTGATTTAAATGATTCTTGCTAGCATGTCTCTGTGTGTCTGTGAAACTGTGATCATTTCATTTCCAGTGAGCGGAGGGGTGTGGCTCACACAGCTTACTAGGGAATGAGACAGCCGTTCCCGATTGAGCAGTCTCTTGCTTGTGTAAAATAAAGGAAGTATATCTGTTGTTTCAAAAACTAACGGCAGATTGCAACCTGAGAATGAATGGTTTAAATTCTGAGTGAATAAGAAAATTGTGTTAGGATTTTATCTTTGAAATCTATACTAGTGACTAATGACGACCTTTACAATTCAAGATAAATTCATTTGTTTTAAAATTCCAAGACGTTATTACCTGATTTACTGTGGCAAGCACCTGATAGAAGACATATTTATTGTTAAAAAAACAAAACAAAACAAAAAGAGGGTGTATATGCATTTTAGATATCCACCACAGCTATGGAAAAGTATCCGGAATGTCTTTTGAATATTTGCTTTCTGAACCAAAAAAAAAAAAAAATAATTTCTTTTGCAGAGACATGCTGATTACGGCTGGCAGCTAGTTGCTAAGTATTTTTATTCTAGTCATACGTAACAGATAGCTATAGTTCTCTCTATAAGATATTTTAAGAACTGTATCTAAATTGTATGTCTGTGCTCAATTTAAGCTTATGTTTACGGTAATAAGGTTTTTTAATAAGTGTCTTTTCAAGTATGATCAAGAATTTCAGTAAGGGATTTACTGAAGACTATGAAATGTCTCTGTCCCAATCAGGAATGCTATGTGAAAGGGAGTGGCTTCTGCTAGTTGCCCATATTTCCTTAGTTCACCATATTTTGCCCCAGAATCTCTAGATATCCTGTCTCGTCACTCTCTCTCTCTGTAAGTAGCTCCGTTCAGAGTGCTTAAGGGGGGGATGGAGCCCAGTCCACCGATGATGTCACCCCCCGGTAGGCGTGAACTAATGTGCCCACAGCAGAGAAGTAGAACATTTAAAAAAAAAAAATCAACCTCCTGGATAGAGCGTTGCTAGAAGAAACAGAACCCAGGAGAGGGGGGGGGGACTCCTCCCTGCAGATTCCCTAGTTTGCCAGCCACCTCCGCAGCAGGGGGATGTGCACCCCCTCTGGACCAGAAGTGAAAGTCAGCTGACCAGACTTGTTTAGAACTGAAAAAACTGCATTATACACTGAGAAGTTTTAGGACTTGATTGAACTAATGAAGGAAATTGCAGAGAACTGGATGAATTTGCGGGCATAATAGTTAAATGAAAGTTGATCAGAGGGTGTGTGGATTGTTGAAGAGAGACAGAGAAAGTAAAAATTGTAAGATGGAAAAAGAGAACAGATATTTTAGTTGAATGATGTGGAGGAGGTTTTCCTAATCAAAGGAGCAGAGGAAGTGAAAAACTGGGTGTGAGTGCGCCCATTACAGAGGAGAAAGACATTAGAGAAGTGAATGCCCGTATCTTGACTCCTCCCCAGGAGGGGAGGAGGGAGTACTTGATTTCAGAGTCATAAAACAATAAACCAAGCACAATGTTCTAGTAGGAGAAGGAAGTAGCTATAGAGTAAGTGGCAGCTAAAGAGGGCTACAGCATGGATAAAGACTAGGCCAGATGCATCACCATTATCAGAGCTACTGGGGCTAAGTCCGCAAAGCCTTTCCTGCAGAACCGCATGTGTGAACTAGGGGGACAGAAAATAATGCACCAGTTCCTGTATATGCCTGAATGCCCTATTCCATTTTTGGAGCCGAGATCTGCTTGCAAAGCTTCAGGCACAGATATCCTTTGCTGAAGAGGGAGAATGCAAATGACTGTAAACCCAAAACCTGCTGGATTGATGGTGCTGACTGTTCCCGGAGAAGAGGAGTGGCGGTTCTATAGCATACCTCCAGTCAAGTCAACAAGTTCCTGTATACCTACCAACCTTATAGCCCCACCTGGAGTATGGGCAGAAGGTAATCCACCTGGCCTAGCGAAGAACATAGCCCCTGTCATTGTCACCCTCAAGCCAGTCAAGAAGCCTGGGACAGGTGATTACCGCCCAGTGCAGGATCTAAGAAGAATGAATGATGCAGCTGAAACTATACAACCAGTGGTACCAAAATCCTTATATTCTCTTGGAACTGATCTCTGCTGAAGCTATACATTTCATCATTCTGGACTTAAAAAGATGCCTTTTTCTGCATACGCTTAGCCCAAGACCCCACTACAAGGAGGCAGGGCCAACTCATCTGGACAAGATTACCTCAAGGATTCAAGAACTCGCCTCACTCAGCAAAAGATTTGACAAGTTATCCAGAAACTCCAGGAAAAAAAAAAAATTCTACTTCAATATGTGGACAACTTGCTTATAACCACCAACTCAGAAAGTGAATGTCTACAAGCCACCAGTGAACTCTTGCACCTTTTTAATGAGGCTGGATACAAAGTCTCAAGAGCTAAGGTGCAATTATGCCAAACAAGTTAAATACCTAGGATTCCAGTTGTCCAGCGGAATTCGACGCCTGGAACCCTTACCAGAACGCAAAGCAGCTGTATGCAGTATTCCTACTCCAACCACCAGGAGGCAAGTGAGAGCCTTCTTGGGTGCCACAAGAGTATGTTGCGTGAAAACCCCAGATACAACTGAAGGTCAGTTAAGCTTTCAATCCTGCTATGTTATCAGTTGGTCTTGAACCCACTGATCATGACTGTTTAGAAATTATGGACACTGTATTCTCAAGCCGCCTGGATTTGACTGATGTCTCTCTGGAAAACCCTGAACAGACTTTCTTTGTGGCTGAAGGCAGTTTCATCATCAATAGACATTGTTGTGCTGACCCCTGATTTGGTAGTTGAGTCCTCAGCCCTGGCCCCAGAAACTTCACCACAGAAAGCTGAACTGATAGCCCTCACTAGAGCACTAACAATAGGAAAAGAGCCCTGTCTAAATGTGTACCCAGATTTCAAGTATGCCCTTACAACCTTGCATGCACATGGGACCCTGTACAAATAATGAGGGTGGATAACCTTAGGAAGCAAGTCCATTAAGTATAGCCCCAAGATATTGATATTAATAGATACATACTGCCTATAGATCTCAGAATTTAGGAAAAGTAGAATGTATGAATAGAACCCTGAAATCTCAGTTGTCCAAACTTTGCCAAGAGGTTTACCTGAAGTGGCCCCAGGTTCTTCCTATAGCCCTTCTTAGGATATACTTAGCCCCTGCTAAGTCTTTAGGAGTTTTCCCTTTTGAAATTTTGTATGGGCGACCCTCGCCTATTGTATAGGAAATAAAGGAGATATGAGACAGATAGGATCTGAAATTATTAGACATTAACTATTGGTTTTAAGTTCTGTTTTGCAGAAGTCTTCATACCTGGGTACAAAATCGACTACCCATCAATTTGCCTGAACCCCTGCATCCTTTCAAGCCTGGAGTCTCGGTGTGGATCAAAGAGTGGAGAAAGACACTGTTAGCCCTGCATTGGAAGGGACCCTATGTCGTCATCCTGTCATCTCCAACTGCAGTAAAAGTCGCAGAATTTGAACCTTGGATCCATCATAATCAAGTGAAGCCAGCAGCTGCTCTTGAACCTGATCACTGGACTACTGTACAGCATCCTGAGACTCCATTGCACCTCACCCTACGACAACAGCCACGGACCTAAGACTTATTGGTCCCTCAGAAACTGCACTATTTCAAGACTGTTTGTTTATCTGAAAGTAAGCCTCGCATCTTTAAAAAAAAAATGAAGCTGCAATCATCAGAAATAGACTGTGTTGTGTTAAGAAACTGAAAAGACTATTTTGATTTTCTGAAGAAGTGAACTGCTTTAAGGAGGCAATAATAGCCTGAGAGACTGTACTATGATATTTCAAGAACCTGAGACATCCCAGAGGACAGTGATACTTTGGAATACAGCCCTACTCCTGCCAAAAAGCTGGTAGGTCTACGTACGGCAGAAGCTTGAGGATCTACAATCAACTCCACATTTGTCATCTGTTGTGAAATCCGACAGTTCCACCAATTTTCCAGAGACTATGCCCATTATGAATTATTATTATTATTGCTTTATTCTGGCAACAGTTTTGGGGTGCTTTGAAATGACTTTTGCCTTATCTCCCTGGGCAGCCTGTATAAGTACAACATGAAATGGACCGAAGGTCACTCAGACCTTGTTTTATCATTCTTCCTATACTTGCATTGGTATACTCTCCGATCCAAAAGTTGTTCTAGATCTTGACTTTCTACAAGGCTATGCAAGCCACCGTTGCAACTCCTCATGCCTCCCAGAACTTGTTTCTTGAACTTGCTGGAGCAATAGCATCTAGTCTCCACACTTCTGACTGTTTCTTTTGTGGAGGAACTAAGATGGGAGATCAGTGGCCCTGAGAGACGCAAGAACTGAATTACTCCATCCCCTACAATCAGACTGATTTACATAATACTACTAGTATCGGCCCACCCCATTGTTGGCAGTTTGTGTTTTGTTTGGACCGGACCACAACTTACTATGAAGGTTGGACAGCTGGACTGTCTAAATCAGAAGATTTACAACAGCACAACAAAGAAGACATCTTGGTGGTCCGGCATAAATGCTCCTGAACCTTCTAATCCTTTAGTTCTTTTTCCCACTCTTGCCAAACTATGGACTTTGACTATCTGCTTGTTGCTCCCTTGTTTCTTGCCACTTTGCTTGCGAATGATAACTTCAGTTATTAATAGCACTGTAGAGCGTAAGGCAGCTACCAAGATACTAGCTATGTGAACTTACTACCCTATACCACAGAGTGATACCTTTACCTAGTATTATGTGATTTGATTCTCACCCTTTCTCACTTGCGGGTGAGAATAATCAAAGGGGGGAATGTGGTAGGCTATGGCCTAGTATGGTTTACTATTGTGAAAGGCCTATAAGTGAGGCCTGAGTCCCAACCCCCACTTGTGAATACTGTAGCTATAGAATCGAAACTTAACTAAGCATAACCAAGCATGGCTAAGCAGAAACGAAACTTAGAAAATATAGAAAAACAAGTCTAATTGGTACTGATAAGAGAGCACAGCTTCTATGGAATTAATTAACTCTGCAGAAAGCAAGGTTACAGTGCCCTGCTTTCCCACATGTTTTAGCAAGCCAGTGACCTTGGAGGAGAGATGTAACAAGTTAGAGACACTGACCATTGTAATTGGGACTAGAGGGGGGGTGAGCAGGTGCTGAGCCCAGACCAGAGTCCCGATTGGGTAGCCATATCAGTACCGGGACCAATAGAAGGTGTACGAGGGGTTACCGGGACCAATGAAAGGTTTGCCTATGTCTAGAATGGGAAAGAAAGCTATAAAAGTTGTTGTTTTGCTAGAAACCATTGCTCAGCCATTTTGAAATTGATTATTGCTTGAGCCTGTGCACATTAAACTGCCTTGGATCCTTGAAACGACTCCTGGTTTTATTTATTGCATGCTTATCTGCTGCTACAGTATCTGGCATATTATAGGGAATACCCCTTCTATCAGGCCTGATCACTGTTTAGGGCTGTTAGATGCCATTCATGCTTGGAAAATGATTCACTCTCAAATGTAATCATAACAATAGCCTCCACCTGCAGTGATACCAGGCTTTGCAGTGCTGAAATGCCACACTAGTCTGACTGGTTGGCTCAGATGAATCACAGATGATTTCAGATTAAAAATAAGGGAGGGAGAGAGCATTTTACTAGTTCATACTGCTGGAAGGGAAAGAGGAAATGTATACACCTACTTATTTCTTTCCTGGGATAAGCTGCCAGAAAGTTCTCTGCATAATAAGTTCAGCCATTTCTGACTTTGCAGTCTTATATCATCCAGTGAAAAATCTAGGAACAGGTCCAGCCACCATTATCTGAAATAGAGCAAATGAATGTTGAAATCCTTTGTTCAGAGTGCAACAACAGCCAAGAAAGCAAATAGAATGCAAGGAATCATAAGAAAAGGAATGGAGGAAAAAAATTCAAGGATATTATAATGCCTCTGTATCACACCTTGAATATTGTGTGCAGTTCTGGTAGCCATATCTAAAAAGGGATATAGCAAAATTAGAAAAGGTACAGAGAAGAGCTACCAAAATGATAAGGAAGATGGAAGGATATCCCTATAAAGAAAGGCTTAAAAGGTTAGGGCTCTTCAGCTTGGAAAAGAGACGGCTGAGGGAAGATATGATAAAAGTCTATAGAATAACGAGTGGAGTGTAACAGGTAAATGTAAATCAGTTGTGTACTCCTTCAAAAAGTAGAAAGACTAGGAAACACGAAATGAAGCTACAATGTAGCACATTTAAGACTAATCAGAGAAAATATCTTTTTCACTCAGCAAGTAATCAAATTCTGGAATTAATTGCTGGAGGTTGTAGTAAAAACTGTTAGTAGCTGGTATTCAAAAAGGTTTGGATGAATTCCTGGAGGAAGAGTCCGTAAACCATTATTAAAGTGGACCGGAGAAATCCGCTGTTTACCCCTGGGACAAGCAGCATAGAATCTGTCTACCTTTTGGGTGACAGGTACTTGTGACCTGGGTTGACCACTGCTGGGCTTGATGGATCTTTGGCCTAACCCAGTAAGGCAAAATGTACGTTCTTATGCAGCTTCACTATGATATACAGGCACACCCTCTGTTGTTCCTTGATTCTTTCTTTCCTTTTGCAGGTTCAGAGGGCAGCTTCGGTTTAAAGGCACTGTATTCACCTACATGTAGCTGCAGTAGGTGACTGTTTCAGAGGCCATTTCTCTAGGGCTGTGGTTCCCAACCTGTGGGCTGTGGATTCCCGGAGGCCTGTGAGGTCATTACATAGGATCTTCATGACACAGAAAAGAAAAAAAAGAGGGAGGCTTATGGGGAATGACTTTGGGGAAGATAGAGGTTGTTAGGGGCTGACGAGGGAGAAAGAAAGAGACAGAATGATAGGATCTGATTGAGGAAGGGGGGAAAAATAGAAGGAGAGCTAGTGGGACAGGTTTGTTGAAGAAGGAAAGGGGTCTGGGAAGAGTGGTGGGGATTAAATGAGGGTCCATGAACTTTTTGGAGGTTACTAAGGGGAATACACAACCATAAAGGTTGGAAACCTCTACTCCAGAGTCTGAGTTCACAAATGTTCCACTCTGATATACACGCCCTCCATCACAGAAGGCATCTATAACCAATGAGTTTAATTCACCCGATGTCAAGCATATGAAATGCACTGTATGTGAGAGAGAGCAGGAGGGTCTAAGCCATTGCTTCAGATGCACCCCTACAAGAATGGCCATAAATGGTATAGTCCAACCAGTGGTGAGGCGGTCTTTCACAGAGTTGATAGGAAGACTGCTGAAGAAGCAACAGCTTGCCAGGAAGCCCCAGAAAAACTAAGGAAGTGAGAAGCTGGAAGAGGGAGACCTATTTTTCCCAAGTTAGGGAACTATCAGCTTGCTATGTTAAAGAGGTCAAATTTTGCATCAAAGGCAGCATTAGACGTCATGTTCCCTTTAAAATTTAATTTGTGTTGCTGGCCTGAGTTTTCCATGGTTTACACAGGAATTGAGATCTCTGACAAGGAATCATGAAAGGCAGTGGTGGAAATCCCAAGGTGAAACCTCAACAGGGAAGCATATTTGTAACATACTAATAAATATAGGGTAGCAGTGATAGCTGTTAAAAGGAGTTTTTTTGATGACAAAATTCTTTCTGTAGGAACCATTCCAGGAAGCGCTATCATGTAGTATAAGAGCTCATAAGCACTTCAACATCAACAACACTATTTGATATGATTTCCTTACTGTATCACAAATTTTCCATATTCTCCGAGGACCGGCATGGTTTGCAAAGCACACAAGTGAGTGATGTCATTCACTGGAGCTATAACTGGAGAAAATGTAAACAAACCTGCAGTAGCTTTGTAGAGCTGTGGCAATGGGTATGTGCAGGACATCCTGTGTTAGCATCACCAACAGGTTCCTCACTTCCAGTTTTTCTGTGGAACCTGCTGCTATGATGTTTCATCGCCATGTCTGTCCCGCTTTGTAAATGTTTTAAAAGATTTTTGTTGCATTGAGTCAATTCAATTTCTCGTGTCTTCCTCCTAGTGATCTCCTAGTTAGGGAGTTGACCATTTTTAAAGCTTCCTTAATTTTTGATGTGACACTGACCTGTACCTGTATCGGTGCTTCAAGTGGCATTGATCAAAATTTTTGTCATTGGCTATTTTTCTTCTGATGTTACAGAAAGAGAAGACTTTCAGGGTCTTCAAGAAGGGCAGGCAGTGTGGCAGAGCAACATTCAAATCCTATTGGTACTCCTTGTAGCCTTGGACAAGTCACTTAACCCTCCACTGCCTCGGGTACAAACTTAGCTTATAAGCCTTCTGGGGACAGGGACATGTCTACTGTACCTGAATGTAACTCAGCTTGAATTACTACTGGAAAGGCATGAGCTAAATAGTAATAAATAGATATTGGTTGCTGATTTGGGCCCAAACATGATATTCTTAGTTATGTTCTTTGTGGGTGAAAGCTTCCTTTAGATCCAGAGAGCATAGCCAGTCTCCTTTTTATAGGAAATGTGTTAAGGTGCTTTGGGAAACCATCTTGAACTTTTTGTTTATGAGGAATTTATTTCAAGACTCCAAGGTCTAAGATGGGACAGAATTCCCCGGTTTTCTTTGGTATCAGGAAATACTTGGAATAGTATCCTCACTGTCTTTCCCCTAGTAGATCACGTTAAATTGCTTTGATCTATAAGAGTGAGGCGATGCTTTCTGTGACTCATATTTGTCATAGGAGAACACCATCTTTAGTGCTGTCCTTTGTCCTAATGTGGTTTTCAACCTGCTGTCTTTGGTCTCTTCATGATTCTTGAGGCCACTACAATGACCTGCAGGTCACAGGAGAGAGAAAAAAAATATTTTTATGTGGCTGTAGCTGTGAGGGCAGAATTATCAGTGCCACAGTTGTTGTGGAAATGAGGTCAATGGTGGAGTTTGTAACTCAGAAGGCACTGGGTAGCTACAATATTCATAGTTCCTAGTGTCCTAATAAAGGTTTAGTTCCCACTCCTGCAGGGAACTGATTTAGTTAGACTTTTACCCAGGTGTAATCCCACAGAATGCGGGAACTCTATTGCATCTTAATATCACGTCCTTTGCCCTCACAGCCTGGATATTGAGACAATAATGTTAAATTCACTGAATCTTCCTGATGAATCTCAAATCCTTTGGGCTTCTAGGAGAGACTCCACCAGCAGGTCATAGGCTTTAAATGGAAGAGGTTTGCCATCTAGTGTGATTGAAAGATCCTATACCTCTTGCCCTGTCCTACACAAAAACTGCTTAAAAATCTTCTATATCTATCAAAATCAGGTTTAAAAATCAACTTCACCAAGGTTCATTTAAGCACAATTGACTCATATCACTACCATATAGAAGGGAAACCAATCTCTTTGCAGCCTTTAGTTGTCTGCTTTATGCGGGCTTGCCTCTGTTGAATCCTCCCATTAAGCTCCTGCTATGTTTTGGGACTCAGCCTAGTTATAACCCAGCTAATGGAGACTCCCTTTGAGCCACTAGACTTCTGCAAGCTGAAATTCCTGACATGAAAAGTCGTATTTTTGCTGGTGGTAAATTTGGCATGCAAAGTCATTGAGATATATGCTCTATACAAGATTTTATGACAATAGGGTGGTTCTGTGCACACATCCAAAATTTCTGCCTAAAAAATATTTAAGTTAGATGTTTCTAATTATACATTCACTTTGCAGCGGAATATTGATCTTACATTTTCTCACTGGATAGCACATTTTATCTTTTTCACTTATGCCCAACAGGCTTGAGCCTGGAAAAGCATGTAAAGGCTCATAATATCTGAATCCTGGTGGCATTTGTGACCCACCTTAGGTCAGTAAGAGATCCGCAAGGCTGCGACATGGATTTTGGTCCACACATTTCCACTGAATGGAAAGAGATTCCTGAGTGACAGTAGATTTGATCAGTCTGTCCTGAAGAATCTCTTCGAGGATTTGGATCCAACTCCATCCCCCCCCCCAATAGGGCCTATTTGTCTTAATATGCAGGTGGCCTTCATTAAAAAGAACCACAAAAGAAAAGGCCTGTTGCCAACAAAAAAACTGATCACTTTGTTGTATATTGCCATTTGGTTTTTCTGTTTTCCCCTTTTTATTAAGGGAAGCCTGTAGTTAGGGATTCCCAATTGTGAGTATTGCATATCTTGCTTGTCCTTGGAGAAAGAAAAGTTGCTTGCCTATAACAGGTGTTCTCTAAGGACAGCAGAATATCAGGACTCAAAAAACCAACCCCCTTTCTCTATGAACTGGCTTCTCCTATTAATAGCTTTATGCATCAAAACATAGAAAATGACAGCAGATAAAGATCATATGACCTTTCCAGTTTGCCCATCTACACCAACAACCAAGCTCTAAAATGCTTTCCTCTCCCTCAGAGATCCTCTGTACTTGTCCCATGCTTTTTTGAATTCGTCTCCACAACTTACTCTGGGAGGCTGTTCCACTCATCCATCACCTTTGTCATAAAGAAATATTTCCTTAGATTACTCCTGAGTATATTCCCTTTTACCTTCCTATAAACCCTCGTTCCAGAGCTTTCTTTCAACTGGAAGAGAGTCACCTCTTGTGCATTTATACCATGGAGCTCTATCATATACTCCCTCTCTTACGTTTCTTACAAAATACGCCTATTTCGATCTTTAAGTCTGTCCCTATATGCCTTACGACAAAGACCACTGCTCTCTGGACTAACCCCATCCTGTTTATATCCTTCAGAACTGTACTGTATTGTAGAAGTCTCACCAGAGACTTTATACAGAGGCATCATCACCTCCTTGTCCCCGCTGGTCATTCCTCTTCCTATGCTACCAAGCATCCTTCTGGCTTTTACTGTCACCTTTTCTAGCTGTTTGGCCAACATAAGATTGTCAGGTATGATTGTCCCATGTCCCTCTGATCATCCTTCAAGAACAGAATGACAGTACTTCAGCACCTATACTATACTGCTCCCCTGGGCTTTTATAACCCAGCGTATTTTACTATTAAATCTTAGCTGCCATACTGCTTTAAATGCGCTCTCGAGATCAGGGAGGCAGCATATCCATAAGTAAAATAGGTGAATCTCTGCCCTACAACCCAGAATGAGACTCAAGAAGGGAATGTATATTGAGGAAGTCCTGTATTTGTAGAACAGCAGCTCTTTCAATGATTTTTCCAAGAAATGGAATATTGGAGCTCAGTTAATAATGTTTAAAATTTTTATAATCTAAATGTAGCCCAGGTCCTCTAGTGTAAATATTTTTGGGATGCTTCCCCAGGAAGAATTTGTTTTAGCTTAGTTAGTGGGTCCTGAGGAAGGGGGGAGGCAAAATGCTCCAAAGCTCTCACTGGCTGACTTTGGAAAATGACTTTTAAACTTCCCTCCACTTGAGAACAATGTTCACTCTGTCAAGTAGTGTCGTGGTGAAATCCCAAAATCTAAAAGGGCACACAAATAAAAATAAATGCAGACACATTTAAAGAAATCAATCAGTGATAACTTAGGGGCATGCTTACTAAACTGCGTTAGCTGTTAACGTGAAAGACAGTGTACACTCTCTGGCCGTGTTAATGGCTAATGCATGCAAGATACAGAGAACGCAACGATTTTTTGCGCTATCTGCAGAAAGTGCATTAACTGCATGAGTGGCTGAGATTAGGGCGGAGAGGGGGCGTGTCTGCAATGCATGGTTACTTTGGCAGTACCCATCAGATTTGCAGACAGCATAGGTGGTTGGCATCAGCTGCATCTGGGCTGCTGTCCAGCCACGCTCTATGCATTGTTGGTGTGCCCCCAAGAGATAATGCACAGCTTTTGCAGCTAATGCCACACTATCTGCACTGTTTGCTGCATTAGCTACAAAAGCCTAATGCCCTTTAGTTAACATGCCCCTTAAAGTCATGCCCCTTAAAGTCATCTTTTAAAGGTTCTATTCAAAAATCAGAAACAACAATACTTGATTTAAGTACTTGTATAAATGCCATTGACCTGCTACTCCAAAAACATAAAATTCATGTGCAAAAATATATATCCTTGGAGAAATGCACCAGGGGAAGTTACTTTTATATCCCCAAAGGGAAAAGTTGGCAATATTACTCAATGGTCTCCTTGCTGTGTGCTTGGGATGCACTGTGGATCAGTCCCTTAGATGGCAGTCTGGACTTCTTAAGATTTTAAGTGAGATACACCGATTGGATCCCCCTGACTTCTCAAGGCACTATATCGAATACCTTTGCAGCTTGAAGAGGTTGGAGGCGCTGCTTGAGTCTCCGCTAGATCCTATTGCTTTTTCTCTCTCTTTCCTTCTGGACATTCCTTACCAACTGTCTTCCCTTAGGCCTGCTTTCCCCTCTCACTCTTTGGGATTACTCTTAGGCTGTCAGGCTAAATTGGCCTAGGGAAACCATCCTCTTTTTACAAGGCTTAACTGGCTATGATAAGAGGCAGTGACCTGTTGTTGCTTAGCAGCCTATTTTTATTTTCTGATTTTGTTTTATTGATATGAGTGTTTATTGTACTCCGCCACGTTAGTGTGTGGATGCTAATTTCTGTAGATAAATAAATAAGGGCTCCTTCAGCTTCTCTCCATGGTGCGTGTCTGCTCCTACCAAAAGCCAAACTCCGGAAACATAGAGGGCTTCTTAAAGTTCCCTATAAAACTAGAAGATGAGAACATCCTAAGGTAGTGATAAACACCTAGATCCATCCTTCATAACATCATCATAAACACACTGGGAGATTGATAACAGACTTCAGATTGTTCCTTTAAAAGAATTTTGAGGAACAAGCTGGTAACCTGCTACATCAAGATAGCTTCTTAATTTTAGAACAATTAACAGCCTTCTTAAAACGCAAGGATAAGCAATCTTCTTTTAAAGAGTAATTAACAATTGCTTGACTGGATTGACCAAGATAACTCTACTACCTACAACACCCACAATGGGCATGAATCATAGCAGGAAAAACTGATTTCATATTTCCCAAAATATCTTCCATCATTGTGAAATCTAGATGAGAAATTCCACTAGAGAGAGTGGCAGAATATCTAAACAAACAAAGTTAGTCTTGTTAAGCTATAACAATTAGACATGTTTTCAGAGAAGAAATTAGCAAATTTGTTACAAGTGGTGATGGTCAACTTTTCAGTAGAGTGAAGGCAGCTGAGTCAAATTACTAATTAAATTAAAAAGCTTTCTGGGTGTTTCCAGAAAATCAGAACAAAAAGTGAAGGAATGATTATTTTTATCCGTCATAACAGTGTGCCTATATGCCAACAGATGATTCTCTCTCTAATTTATACAGTTTAATTAGCATTGTCAAGTTAACTTGATATGAGAAATTAAATACTCATGAAATAAGAATAAAGGGGAAATCCCAGGAGTAGGGAATCCAGGAAACAAAAGCTAAAGAATGCCAGCAACCATATTATCATCAACCCATTCCACACAATTACTCATATGACGTTACATAACCAAACTGGGTCAGGCCATCACATTAGCTTTCAAGTAGACTCTGAGTTGTGACAGATCAAAGAATGTGCTTAAAATTCTCCAAGTCCCAGAGGCATTTTCAAGAGCATTTAAGTAGTATTTCTTTAAAATTCTTCTATATCGCAGATTTCAAAATTCATACGAAAAAGTCCACCCTGTCATGTTGACAATAATTTCCTCGTTGGTTGTCCTCCTTCCACCAAGTCTCCGAAATGCCTATGGAGGGTAACTTGATAACAGATCACCGATGTAGACAGGACAAGAAAGCACCTATTTCTAACCTCTTTTAAAAAGACACATAGGAACCTACTGTATGTGTCTTTAAAAAATACTAGGTATAAACTGGCAGAAATTGTGACTAGATTGAAAATGTGAACATTTACAACAGTGACTGCATGTATTTTGTAATGAGAACAAGAATAGCAAATTACCTGGACCAGATAGTATACATCCAAGGGTGTTGAAAGAACTGAAATACGAGATTGCAGACCTACTATTAGTAATCTGTGAACTATCATTAAAATCATCTGTAATACCTGAAGACTGGAGGATGGCCGATGTCATGCCAGTTTTTAAAAAGGGTTCCAGGGGGGATCCGGGAAATTACAGACCAGTGAGCCTGATGTCAGTACCGGAAAAAATGGTAGAAACCATTATTAAGAACAAAATTTCTGAACATGTACTGTAGATAGTCATGGTTTAATGGGCGACAGCCAACATAACTTTATCCAGGGGAGGTCTTGTCTTACTAATTTGTTATATTTTTTTGAAGGTGTAAATAAACAGGTAGAGAAAGCTGAGTCAGTCGATGCAGTGTATCTAGATTTTCAGAAAGCCTTTGACAAGGTACCTCATGAGAGATTCTTGGCGAAATTAAAAAGTCATCGGATAGGAGGCAGTGTACTATTGTGTATCAGGAACTGGTTAAAAGATAGAAAGCAGAGGGTAGGGCTAAATGGCCAATTTTCCCAAGGGTACCCCAGGGATCTATGCTGGGTCCGCTGCTTTTTATCATATTCATAAATAACCTGGAAATGAGAATAATGAGTGAGGTAATCAAATTTACAGATGACACAAAATTATTCAAAGTTGTTAGAACCCTAGAGGATTATGAAAAATTGCAAGAGGACCTTAATAAATTGGAAGGCTGGATGTTCAAATGGTAGATGAAATTTAATGTGGACAATTGCAGTTATGCACCTAGGAAAGAACAACCCAAACTTTGGTTACATTTTTCTACATTAGGAACCACCACCCAGGAAAAAGATTTAGGTGTCATCATTATGTTGAAAGCAAATAGAATGCTAGGAATCATAAGGAAAGGAATGGAGAATTAAACAAAAGATATTATAATGCCTCTGTCTCATTCCATGCTGCGACGGCACCTCGAGTATTGTGTGCAATTCTGGTCACGTAGCTTAAAAAAAAGGTATAACAGAATTAGAAAAGGTACAGAGAAGAGCCACCAAAATGGTAAAGGGGATGGAAGGATACCCCTATGAAGAGAGGCTAAAAAGGTTAGGGCTCTTTAACCTGGAAAAGAGATTGCTGAGGGGAGATATGATAGAAGTCTATAAATTAATGAATGAAGTGGAATGGGTAAACGTAGATCAATTGTTGCTATAAAAATGTAGAAAGACTAGGGGACATGCAATGAAGCTACAATATAACCCATATAAGACTAATAATAGAAAATATTTTTTCAATCAAACTCTGGAATTTGTTACTGGAGGATGTAGTAAAAGCTGTTAGTGTAGCTGGGTTTAAAAAAGGTTTGGACAAATTCTTGCAGGAAAGGTCCATAAACCATTATTAAAGGGATCCCGGGAAATCCACTGCTTGTCCCAAAACAAGCATTGTGGAACCTGTGTCCTTTGGGGAAACTGATAGGAACTTGTGACCTAGATTTGCCACTGTTGGAAACAGGATACTGGGCTTGATGGACCTTGGTCTGTCCCAGTAAGGCATATCTTATGTTCTTATGTTAACTCCATCCACACTCAGTTCAAACTCCATTCTATAACACGCCTACACCCAGCATTCTTCTTTGTCTTTCTCCTACCTTTACCTCATACCTTCGTCTTGTACAACTTATAAAAGCTTTGAATCTGATATTAAAACATTTCTCTTCCAATGCTCTTTTGGGGTGTCCATTGGATGGTGGAGACCTGGCAGTCGTGTCTGTCCTGGAAGTCTCCTTTCTCTCAGTGTCTCCTATCAATGATTGTCTTTGCTCTTCTTAGTTTCATTTTGCTTTATCTTATTTTGTTTTTAATCTATTATTTTAATTTGTCTTTGTAAACCGCTCTGGTAACCTGAAAGAGCAGTTTATCAAATTTTAATAAACCATGAACATGCACACAAGTCGCATACTCTGTCACGCCATGCACTTATTTGCAAATACCCTGTGGGGTTGTTTCATCAGAACTCTTCTACATGCATAAAACTGGGTTTTATGCACAGAAAAACTCATTGCCGAAGGATGTGGTAAAAGCAGTTGTTGGAGCTAGGTTTAAAAAAGGTTTTGGGCAAATTCCCGGAGGAAACGTCCATAACTGTTATGCTAGACTGAAAGAAAACCACTGCTTGTCCCTACATGCAACGTTTGGAATATGTCAAGTAAGTTCCTCCAAATGAACATAGCCCTCATGCTGGTCTTTCATACTTGACCCCGGTAGAAAATGGTTAATCATGATGTTCTTACTGGCGTACTCTATCCATATTGTAGCTATACTGTACCTGTAATTTAACTTATTTACCACCCCATGTAATTAACCAAAAATACCATGTATATAGTTAACCCTGTTTACCGCCACGTTTTTTGTATATAGTTAACCTTGTTTACCGCCAAGTTTATGTACCCTGTTTTCTGTAAAAAACCAATGCTGACTGTGTCATTGTGTTTATATTTGTTCATATGTAAACCGCACTGATTAAAAGAGCGCAGTATATAAGAAATAAAAATAAATAAATAAATAAAATAAGGAGTGGAGGAGTGGCCTAGTGGTTGGGGCAAGGTACTTCAGGCCGGAAGGTCGGGGGTTCAAATCCCACTAGAGGACAGCAACCTTGGGCCGGAAGGACTGGGGTTTCTAGTCCCACAGGTGCTCCTTGTGGTCTTGGGCAAGCCACTTAACCCTCCATAGCCCATGTTCCTTGTAAAATAGTTATCTCCAAGTTATAATGCCCTGTTCAATGTAATTTCAGTTTGTTCAATGTAAACCGCACTGGTGCAGAATAGCGCGGTATATAAGAGAATGTAAATAAATAAATAAAAATAAATACTTATGACATTGGGCTGGATGGTTCTTTGGTCTGACCTAGTTTGGCAGTTCTTATGCTCTAACGTAAAAGTTAATTAACAGGCATGTTTACTAAAATCCGCAAAATAGCGCTTCGCAAAATAGCGCACGGCAACGCAGCACTGAAACGCGCAGAAACGCGTTTTTTTTTTTTTTTTTTTTTTTTTTTTGTATAATCTGTTTATTAAATGAAACAAACCGTATAAACATTCAACAGGTTCAAACAACAGCAAAAATTTTTTTTTGTAATTTAGTGTACATGACAGAACCCCTCCAGCGTGGTGGTGTCTGATCCAACGCCGGAGGCCAGGCATCTCAAACAAGGCAAGTAATCCGGACAAAAAAACTATACCTATTAGATACCCCCCCCTCCCCCCCCCACCCCCTAAACCCCACTATACTCTGAACCAGGAGTAGCTCTATCCAACCTGTAGCACTGCACTGCGGGCAAGAGGGCTCAAGTTGTGAACATAGGGCATCCAGACCAAAAGAAAATGGGCCCAACGCTTGGGGGATCCCAGCGCACGGCGGCGCTCAAAAAGCATAAGCTGATGGAAGCTATTGCGCCATTCACAAAATGTAGGGGCCGCTGCCTCTCTCCACCGATGGAGTATAGGTCCTTTCCCCACCAGACAAGCCTTACGCACTAGAAAACGCTCCCACCGCCCCTTAGGGTGGAGTGGTCCCAGGCAATCCAATACCACTAATAACCCTGTCCAAGTAACCCGCTGCCGCAAGAGTCCACCAAGATAATCTCCGATGCGCTGCCAGTAAGATTGTATCACCGGGCAATGCCACCACATATGCCCCAGGTCAGCTAAGGAGCACGAGCATTTAGGACAGCCGCCGGATTCGGCAAGATGACTCCGCAGCGCCCTCCTTGGGGAGAAGTGGGCACGCAAGATAGACTTATATTGCACCTCCCGCCAACGGGTCCCCTCCGCTAAACATCGAATTTGGCATAAAGCGGCCGATACGGAACCCGGGTCAACCGCCCGCCCCAGGTCTCGGGCCCATGCCTGCTCCACAGCTAAAAAATCCGTGGGGTGTACAAGGCCATCCAAACGCTTTTTTAGGTCGGCAATAGACGGGGGGCTCTCTGCGCCCAAGCCGAAAAATTCCAAAATCTGTGTCGAATGCTCCACACGGAGCTCCACCGGGGACAAGGAGCCTACGTAGTGGGACAGTTGGGCATAAGCAAAACCGGAAGTTGACCGATTCAAACCGTATTCCGCAGAAAGCTCCACCCATGTCTTACACTTCCCTGCCAGATCCACTACATTCCCCAAGCGGCCAATACCAGCTCTTTCCCAGTGCAGGAAAGCGGCCCGAATCAGAACCCGGGGTAAACTGGACATTGCCTCGAAGTGGTAACCAAGACGACACCGCAGGATTGCTGCCCCAAAATTTATTTAGCTGCTGCCAAGTGCGCCGCATCGCCTGTAAAAGCACACTCTTGGTCAACCGAGCCGGTAACTGCGCCCCGGGTAGCTGCAAGGCCGCTTCGAGGGCATGGGGCGCCATAAAGGCCCGCTCCAACTCACTGGGGGTATACACTGCCGTGTCCCCCAGCCAGTCACTAAGATGACGTGCTTGACAAGCTAGTGCATACTTCCAAAAATCCGGAACACCCACTCCTCCAGTCCTCCAGCCACCCCTCAAACGAGAGAGCGGTATGCGCGCTCGGGCCCCCTTCCATAAGAAACGTCGGACTTCCCGCTCGAGACGTATCACGTCCCGCCGCAACAACCACACGGGGAGGGTTTGAATCCAATAAAGTAAGCGTGGAAGTATAACCATCTGTAAGGCCGCCACCCGGCCCAACAGAGACAGAGGCAGCGGCATCCAGGCCCGCAATTGCGCCCGGAGTTTGAGAAACACCCGATCAAAGTTTGTCTTATACAGTGTCGCGGGCACCCTAGTCAACGCTATACCTAGATAGGTGAAAACCTCGTCCGCCCAACGGAGGGGAAAGGTGCCCAACCAGCGAGCCCGCAGTGAACCCCCCACATCTAAGGCCTCAGATTTCTCTGTGTTGATACAGAACCCTGCAAATCTCCCGTAAAGTGAGAAGGCCTCCAACAGAAATGGTAGGGAGCGCTGGGGAGACGTGAGATGAACCAATATATCGTCCGCAAAGGCGGCCGTTTTAAAACCCACTGCCCCAATCTGCACCCCCGATATGGACGCGGATTCCTCCACAGTCCGTATCAGCGGGTCTAAGGATAAAACGAAAAGTAGAGGTGAGAGCGGGCAACCCTGGCGCGTACCCCGCTCGAGAGAAAAGGGATCGGAGAGCAAGCCATTGCAGAGGATACCCGCTGTTGGGTCCGCGTACAACAGTGTCACAAAGCTGCGGAAAGCGTCTCCCAGTCCATAATATGGTAACAAACCCTGCAGATATTCCCAGTGCACCTGATCAAAGGCTTTCTCAGCGTCGAAGCTGATCAGCAGAGAAGGCAGCTCCCGTTCCCGGACCCATTCTAAGGATGCCAAAATCTTCCGTAAATTACGAACCGCGTAGCGCCCTTTCACGAAACCCACTTGTGCCTCGTGGAGCAGACCATTGAGCACCGAAGCCAATCTATCCGCCAATATTTTTGCCAGAATCTTCATATCAAAATTCAAGAGCGAAATAGGGCGATAAGAGGCCGCCCGAGTAGGATCTTTGCCTGGTTTGGGTATTAGAGTAATATAGGCATGGTTCGATCCCCAAGTGAATCGCCCGGCCTGCGCCCTACAACCGTACGTGTCCACGAGAACTGGGGAAACCACGTCTTCGATCACCTTATAAAACTCGGCCCCAAAACCATCCGGCCCGGGCGCTTTACAACACTGTGCCCTCCGGATAACGCCACGGACCTCCTCTATAGTGATCGGGGCATCCAGGGCCGCCCGCTGTGCCGTGGATAACTTTGGCAACTTCAGTTTTCGCAAATAATCCTGCATTCGGGACATAGAACCCGCTCGTCGCGCGTAGAGTTGTTGAAAAAAGGAACGGAACTGTCCCACTATAGCCCGGTTATCTTTATGCAAGTGGCCTGTCTCGTCTCGCAAGGCGGCTACTGAGCGGACACCACGACTGCCACGTAGGCAGCGAGCTAGAAGACGGCCTGGTTTGTCCCCAAACTGGTATAAACAATACCGGTAATAAAAATGAGATTTTTTCGTTCGCTGATGTATAAGTTCATTAAGCGATACTTGCAGTTCCCAATAACGTTTACGGTTAACCCCTGAGGGGTCACCGGCACAACGGCGACGCGCCCTGACCAGTTGTTTTTCCAAATGCACAATTTGCCGTGCTAGACGTCTACGCTTACGCACCACATACTCAATAATGTTACCGCGCAGGACAACTTTAGCAGTCTCCCAAAGCAATTCCGGATCCGCAGCATGCACTTCGTGATGGGCCATAAAATCTTCCCAACAGTAACGCAAATGGGCCTGAAATTCCAAATCACGGTCGAGACCTGTGGGGAACCGCCAGATACGCGTCGTAGCAGCCACCACTCCCCACGCTAAGTCCACCCAGATCGGAGCATGGTCCGATACCTCGGTGGGACCAATCTGCGCCTCATCCACTTGCGAAAAGATTCCTTCCGAGAGCAAGATATAATCTATGCGAGCACTAGTCCCGTGAGCCCGCGAGTGATGTGTGGAGTCTCTCTCAAGGGGGTGTAATAAACGCCATGGATCCACGACCCCCAAGCGTCGACACAGCTCTCGAAGTGTAGCCGTAGTAGGGGCCCGCCCTCGTCCACCCCCTGCCCCATCCGTATCCATGTCTATGTCGAGGACCCCATTCAGATCTCCGGCTAGTATCAAAGGAGCATCAGGTAGCTGCTCTACATGGGACGCCAGGCGGGCGTAAAATGCACGGTCTAAAACGTTAGGGCCATACAGGTTCCCAAGAACAATCGGCTTGCCCTCCAAATGGCCATACAGCAAAAGGTAGCGTCCATCCGAGTCAACAATTTGCTTAGCTAGGTCAAAGCGTATCTTTTTACTAATAAGTGTGACCACTCCACCCTTTCTACCCTTAGCAGGGGCTCCCCAACTCTGCCCCACCCAGGTCCTTTGCAATTTTACATGTTCGTCGGCTGTCTGGTGGGTCTCCTGCAGCAAGGCGACATCGCATTTCAATCTCGCCAATACTTGTAGCACTTTTGATCGCTTGATAGGATTACCTATCCCGCAGACATTCCAGGAAATGATCTTCAGGTTGGATAGTAAACACTTAGCAAATGTAACACAAACCGGCTAGCATAGTGTGGGCGAACCTCCCCAGCCTGAGGTCCCCCCCTAGGTGGAGAAATACTCCTGGTGAACCATACACTTTTACCCCCCTTCCTCCCTCCCCTTATTGTACCCAACCCCCCCCCTCTACTTCCCCCCGCCCTCCCCTGCCCTCGCCCCACCTTCCCCCTCCCCCAATCCATGGAACTCCTCTCCCTACTCATTAGAGACCTAAGGATGTGAGTAGGGCCCCCCCCCCACCGATAACCAGACTCCCCCCCCCACCATTCACCCCTGCCAGAAAGGAACCCCAACCCCCCTCACACCCAGCCCCATCCCACCTATACTCCCCCCCAGTACCCCAGTGGTAGCACCGCATAACAGCACATATATATACATCTGAAGGGGGAGGGTGGGGTGGGGAACAGAGGTAATACCCCACATGACCAATCACTGCAACAACTCGTCGGTCCAAAAAATAAAAGCGTTTTAAACAAGATATGTCCATCGTTTGGGGTTATAGGGAGTGAGATATTAACTTCGGGGGCAGACGGGAGCCGAAAGGAAGGGCCCCCATCACCCCGGAAGCACCTTGTTCCCGGCAGCTGCAAATGTCCGTTGCAGAGTTCGGTGGTCTGAACTGCTCCCCAGTATCACATATGCTCGGACCCCTCAGGTGACGCTCCAGACAGTGAGGTAGACATCCCGGAAAAGGCCGGTTAGGTAGAGCCGGATGCCTGAGCAAGTGTCTGATCTGCCCGACACCAAACAGCTACAATGTAACATTAAACGTGACCATAGAAAAACAGGACAAACTTTGTAGCAGCACATCGTAACAGAGTTGCCTGAGATTGGCTGTATATAAAAAAACCCTCCTCTGCCCTCAGCACCAGGCTGTCAATCCAAGGGCAACTAAATTACCTGAGGGAGGCCGCTGACTTCCATCCCCACGAGCAGTATCGGGACGGTTGGGGCCTGCACTCCCCCACTGCGCTGTTCGAGGGTCTCCCCCTCAAGGCAGTACGTGAACTCCAAAAATAGAACTATGAAGGCAGAGCGGCAGACCAGCCCAACACCCTTGGAGTTTTCAGCTTCAACCGAGACAAGGGTGGGCCAAGATGCGCTCAGTGCATACAAGTGTGGTGTGCGAAACGATCTTCCCTTTCTCCTTGCTGCAGGGAGCCTCCGCTCACTCCCTGGGCGAGTTGCTCAGGTCCGTCGCGGGAGCTGAGATCTTCTCCACATGGGCAGCAGCCTCACTTGCTGAATCAAAGCTCCGGCGTGTCCCCTCCTGCCAGATCACCAGGCGCGCTGGATATTGTACTTGAAAACGAATATCAGCGTTTATTAGTTTCTGGCAGAGGGGGGCATAGGCTTTTCGACGTTGGCTTAGCGCGGCTGAGTAGTCTTGTGTGACTCGAAGGCGCATGTTCTTCCATTCTACCACTCCTTTCTGGCGAACAGTCCGAAGCAGCTCTTCCTTCTGTGGGAAGCTAAGGAACCTCGCCAAGACCACCCGAGGCCTGCGATCATTTGCCGATTGCTTAGGGCCGATCCGATGAGCACGCTCCACTACGATGGGGCTGGGTACGTCTGCCTCAGGTCGCAGGGATGTCGCCAAAGCCTCCACAAATCCCCGGAGATCTTTGTCGGGTACTGAGTCCGCGACACCCAGAAATCTCAGGTTATTCCGCCTGGATCTGTTCTCTAAATCGTCCAGTTTGAGCGCTTGATCCAGGGCTAACTTATGCGTCGCCCGAAGCTCTCGCTGAAGTGTCGCCAGGCTGTCCTCATTTTGTGTTATCCGGGTCTCAGCCTCTTGCATGCGGGACCCCAGCGCCTCCAAAGAGTTTTGGATCGTGTCCATTTTAGTGTGCAGGGCATCAAATTGCCCTGACAGCGCACTGGCCACCGCTGCCGAGACTTCAGCTGTCAGGGCCGGTGAGGTAGGGGACCCGGCCTGCTTCGGGGGGGATTCCACCATCTTGGAAGTCCCGGCGGCACGGTCCTTCTCTCTGCGCCCGAGTTTAGCCGCGGAAGCCATGGCGATCAGGAAATTAGAATCGGTGCCAGGGGTAGAACAAATCGTCTCTCATACGGGGGTAGCAGGTGGGGGCTTTTCACGGCGGATTATCACAGTTTAGGGGTCGGGGGGCCCAGAGCTCAAACCGGACACGTCCGTTCGAGCTCACCACATCACGTGGTCCTCGCAGAAACGCGTTTAAACGCCCCGCACACGTGCGTGTCACTCCCGCACAGGTATGCGGCTCACTAACGGGCCCCGTACAAGTGCGTGGCCGCAAATGTCCGATAGAGGCGTAGAACGGCGAAAGGAGGGCGGAGGAAGGCTCCGGAGGGGCGGAGGGACGGGGTCAATGGGTGGAGAGTGGGAGGGGAGAGGCTCCCCGCACGGTATCGGGCCCGAATTTGCATGTGAAAACTACCGCGAGTGAAATACTCGCGCTAGAAAGCATTTAAAGGGAAGAGAAACCATTTCCGTCAGCAATGTACAGGAAACCCGGGGAAACCTGCAAAACGTCAGCAATGTGATCCATGTGTACAGCACAAAACTGCAATTTAAAATAAAAAATGAGCAGCACAAAAATATATGATAAAGATTATGTCAGCTGTGGAACAGTTATAGAAATGTTGAAAAATAAAATACACACCCAGGAAAGCACAAAATAAAAATTTACCTCTGGAAAGGTGTTGGGAGCGGAGAGTGTTCCAAAAAGCAGGCGTTTACTTTGCAGATGTCCCGTTAGTGTATGCAATGGTTGGCCATTAATATCACTGTTGCCTTGCTTGTGTATATGTTTTTCCCCATTGTTCTGTGGCCCTTCGTGTGTTTTATTTTCACGTTTGTCCTGACAGTGGTTGAAGGAGCCCACAGTAAATATGCGCACAGCAGGGTTTGTGACATCATCCTGCTAGGTGTACTATCTCCAGGGAGTGCACAGTCTGTGTGGTGCAGCAGACAGATACAGTACCTCAAAGACCAGAGGTTCAAATCCCAGATGGTACATTTGCCAGACCAGTTTGTAAATTTTATCCATCACGAAACAAAGATGGCACAGACACCCCTGTATTGCAGGGAACATAAGCATGTTGAAAAAAACCTATATGTTAACCAACACCGCACACACCCCACAACAATGGTCCTCACTTACAGCAAAATCCCCCACATGCATTACTGTAATGCCAGAATGCAATCAGGTAATTTTTAGAGTTTTCTGAGAGAAGGACATGCCACCATGTTTGCAGACGAGTACATGTGGTGCAGGAGGCAGTGGCTGCCATCCCCAGAGAACAGTGACCTAGCCATGTGTTGTCTGTCACCGTGCACTGCAACAGACAGGCCCTGCTGTATGCACAGTCATGAGCCTCCCAGGGAAATCACCCAATCTGTGACTAGACAGTGGTGCAAAGCACACAGACAGTGCATGCAAGAACAGAAGGTCACAGGTTCAAAGCCTAGTTGGGCCCACTGCTAATCCTGCACATATATTTTTTTCCCACCACCAAACACAGAAAGTGAAGACACTCAGTGATGGCAGAGTAAATAATCATGTTTCCAAAACCAGTGTTTTACCTAACACCGTGCCCCCCCCCCCCCCAAAATGGGCATTAGGTACAGGCAAGTCCTCACAACTCAGTCCTGGAGTGGCACAATGCAATGAAGCTATATGTGTTTTTCCAGATAACGACATGTCGTCATGTTGTGCGAGGTGTACAAGTGATGGAGGGGGCAATGGCAGCAAGCCACAACAGACAGTGCCTTAGGTGTGTGTAGGCTGGCCCTGGCCACCACACCAGACAGCCTATATTGGATGTACAGCCATGGATTCCCCAGGGAATGCAGCCATGATGTGGCAAAACCGTGGTCCAGTGCACACAGTCAGTGTTTACACGAACAGAAGGTCAGAGGTTCAAATTTTGTCTGTGCTTCCTGCCAAACGAGCCCCCAGAATGGAACCACTTTGGAACATGGCATGTAAGACAGAACCTTTGTGGCAGATAATCCAGATATTGTGATATAAATTATTTCTTTGGTTTCCCTTCAACACCACACACCAAATAAACATGTGCATCCTCTACAGTAGATTCCAAGAAATGCACTTCTGGAGGGTCACTGATTGTGCATCTGCTGTGCATGTGCCAATATAAGGCAATGTGAGCATGGTGATGGCAGGGGAACTGTTGGCAGCTGTGCACATCACACCAAGGCCTGGTCTGTATTAAGTGGGCGCTGTGCACTGCAAGTGACAGGGTCTGTCTGAGAGAAACAGCCATGTATTTTCCTGGGAATGCACTGCCCCTGTGTCAAGATGGTGGTGCAAAGCACACAGGCAGTGACTACAGGAGCAGAAAGTCACATGTTCAAATCTTGTGTGTCTGCTCAGCCAACACAGTCCCCTCAATTGTCACACCATGCAAGTATTTAGAAAAATAAAAGATCCTGTAGTGCAGATAATGCACACATGTGTAAAACCTCTATATTTTACATGAAAGTGTACAGAAATTAGAAACATCTGTATTACATAGAGCAGATTCCCCAAATGCAGTCCTGGAGTGTCACAAATCATTTACATCTTATGAAGTGGGAAATAAAGATGTGTCTCTCCATGTCCATATGCTGCTCCATGGTTTGCAGATGTATCTCATGCATATTCCTGAGGCACAGTTGCAAAACATGATCAGTGTGTGGGGCAACACGACTGGAGTTGGGGACCTCAGGCTGAGAGTATCAACCAACAGGAGCATAAATGTGCAGAGACACAGGCTCCATTAACCAAACACTACTGGACAGTCATGATATTGGCCCTTCTGTACATCTCAAATAACTAGTACGTGCACACCGTAGCACTGTCACCATAAACCATGAAAAACAGTAAACATATATCAACGTGTAGATGTGAAAGGTTACATAGATCAATGCCAACGTCAAGCACAATATGGTTAGTGAGCATTAGAACACCAATATGTCAGATGTTTGGGAAGTGTGTCTCAGGTCAGGTGCATGACAATGTTCACCACCCTGTGTTGTGACACCAACAGTATGCCATACCATTGCCATGCCTGTACTGGGTCCAGGACTGCTCAGATGTCCGAGACTGCAAAAGCAAGCTATATTGGCACAGTGATGGCATAGGTGTGTGAATGTGTGCCTGTCCATCCAGTGTGTGATTTGTTAAACATATTACTCAGCGCACAATGTTTGCTCTGTGTCCATTGTTAGCTTGTCTATGTGCATAATGAGGAGCAAGGTATTGTGGGCATACCTCAGACAGGCTGCCTTTGCCATGATGCATGAGGATAGATCATTAGTCAATGTATTGGACATTGTAGTGTGCACCATCAGCAACATGGACATGGTAGCCCCTGCATGTCTTGCTCGAAGTTCAATTTCACCCTAACTGAGCAGTTAGCATGACATGGCTAGGTCAGCCATAGTGTAATCCATATCTTCTGCAAGTGATATGTATGGGTTTCCTTTTGGGGCCCAATCACTAGCTTAGCTGCTTTGTGGGTGTGCAGACATCCCAGTTTGTGGTCCACACCTATTCACCAGTAATATGCACTATGGATGAGCTAGCAGTTTGCTGCCACCTAGTATGTACAAGGCTGCCACACCTAGAAGGGTGCAGTGTTTGTGCTTTTGAGGCTGGTGAATGTGCGCTTTGGTGGTCTGCTGAGCATTTCCAGGCCTACTGTGTGGTCTGGATGTTCACATAAATGCATGGACCCTCTTAGCTGGTGTCACTCCATCAGCTGTAGGCAGGTTTACATTTTCCTCAAGCACCACCATTGTAGTGAAGGTGGATGTGTTTCTGGGTGATCATGAGTTGTATTGCTCAGTTTTGGTGTTGTTGTAAAATAATCTGTCTATGTATTTCAAACAACTTCTCCCCCCCTTTACTAAACTAACCTAATTAATGTGTTGCTGTGTAACACACAGAATATGTACAATGTGTTATCATAAAATTATAAAATGTATAAACCTGACACACAAATAAGAGATGGACACAAGTGTAGTTAGCAATGGATCTAGAAGACCTACCCATCAGACACAGTCACTGATGTGTACACACAACATAGACTAGCTTAGCTTATCTTGTTGCCTTGGACATGGTGTTGTGTCTCCCCTCTCACTCTCAGGGTGAGACCAGGGCCTGCACAATGTGATGCTCAGTATAAGCTCTATGTCATTGATCTACATGCTTATTTAAAAGTATCAGGATGAGTGGGTTCATTGCCCTCATAACACATCTGAATGTTATGTCTGGACTGCTTTTTTGCATGTGCAGTGCATCATGGGTATCTTTGTTTTGAGCCTATCATTATAAAAAAGGGAAAAAGTTCATGTGGTGGTCCTCAGTCCCAATGTATGCAGCCAGGGGTGTGTTAGTATAAAGGGCAGTGTTTATCAACCCATTCCTCGGGGAACGCCAGGTCAGTCAGGTTTTCAGGATATCCATTATGAATTGGCATCAGATATATATGCATTAGAGATAGTTTGCCAACGTAACTGGTTTGTGGCCCTCAAGGTCTTGATTTGGAGACCCCGGCCTTACACCTCTGTCATATAAGATTGTCATTCTCCAAGGTACACATGTCCCAGACCTTGAAAGGCTAGATAGAATGTGTCACATTCACCCTTGATTCTCAACAACAACAAAGATTTGTCTAAATGACAATATTTTGGTGGTGTTTAGAAATAAGGAGGAATGTGGAACGTTCTATATACCCTTTTGATGATAGCCCCTGTGATGGCCTTTCTTAACCTGTGTGGATCGGGAGACTATATTAAATGGTGTAAGCACACCCAAAAATATTAGCATGGTGACTGATAGCCCACATTGATGTTTTCTAAGCAGACATTGCTATTTTATCTGCGGTATTGGCAGTCATTCCACTGTGAAAGACATAGCACATGACATCACACAAAAGGCTAAGAACCATTGTGCAGGTGTTGGTAGGTTTAAGTCCAAAATGTGTATACACAATAACAATCTGAAATGTTTTGTTTGAGTTTTTAAAAAAAGACACATAGCAGTGTATAATGTGTGTTGCGCATGTGTGCCCTTTTTTGCGACAATTTGTGCATTTGCGTGGCGCAGTTGCACGTGCACTAACGGCAACATGCGCCAGCTGCATAGGCCACATGCACGTAGTTTGTCACGCACATGGACGCAATACATGTCTGACCTGCGCCACATGAGTGGCGCAGTTGCACGTAAATCGTTGCGCAAGTTGCAATGCGCATGCGCGAGAAGCCCGCTGCGTGCAATCAGGTGATAATATCTGAAAATGGCGCCCAGAGCAAGGAAGCCCTCCTTCACCCTCCGTGAGCTCAGGTACCTGTCTCGCCTCATTGCACCACGCCAGCAGAAACTCTTCCCTGGCACCACCGGGCAGAGGGACAGCTCCAAGGTATTTAGGGCATGGCAACGTCTACAAAGACGTTTCAATAGAGAAGCTGACTACCCAAGGGAGGTAAGTGTATAGGGCCAGGTCTTAAGAATCATATATGTAGCCTGTGCTCATTGCAAATGTCCATGCTGTTGTGTTGAGGTACTATGAGTGAAAACTGTGCAGAAGATGAGAAGACATACCATAATGTATCTGTATCACTTGTGACTGTGTTGTCCTGCACCCTGGTGTGGATGTAAATGGTCAAAGAGGTTAAGATGCTAACCTTGTGACATGTGAGCTGCTGCTGTGGCTGTGCATCAACATACTGTAACTGCGTAATACCTTACATCAGCATATGTAAATATATCCAACAACATATGGATATGGTGTCATTTGTACCTTGAACAAAACACCTTGGGACCAGCACAAGTATATGTGAAACATAACATTAATGGTATGTGACTCACTCAAGTGATATGGGCTCTATTGGTCATGAATTGCAAATCACATGCCTATCTGCATGGCTCCTCAGAGCCCATCACAGTGGGCTTGCTGTCATCCCTGTGCTATTGGTCTGTGTGCTGTCAGACTTTGAAAATTTCCTACCAATGTGCAGGTGTCCAAACAGATCCTCCCAGTAGGCTAACAATCACCCTGGGGTAATGCTTGTGTGTGCCCACCCACTGTCACACATCCACCCTAACACCAGGAGGACAGAGAGACCATCACAGTGGGCTTGCTGTCATCCTTGTGCTATTGGTCTGTGTGTGCTGTCAGACATTGAAAACTTCCTCCCAATGTCCAGGGGTCCAGACAGATCCTCCCAGTAGGCTAAGAATCACCCTGGGGTAATGCTTGTGTGTGCCCACCCACTGTCACACATCCACCCCATCACCAGGAGGTCAGAGAGCCCATCACAGTGGGCTTGCTGTCATCCCTGTGATATTGGTCTGTGTGTGCTGTCATACTTTGAAAAAATCCTCCCAATGTCCAGGGGTCCAAACAGATCCTCCCATTAGGCTATAAATCACCCTGGGGTAATGCTTGTGTGTGCCCACCCACTGTCACACATCCACCCCATCACCAGGAGGTCAGAGAGCCCATCACAGTGGGCTTGCTGTCATCCTTGTGCTATTGGTCTGTGTGTGCTGTCAGACATGTAAATAATCCTCACAATGTTCAGGGGTCCAAACAGATCCTCCCAGTAGGCTAACAATCACCCTGGGGTAATGCTTGTGTGTGCCCACCCACTGTCACACATCCACCCTAACACCAGGAGGACAGAGAGACCATCACAGTGGGCTTGCTGTCATCCTTGTGCTATTGGTCTGTGTGTGCTGTCAGACATTGAAAAAATCCTCCCAATGTCCAGGGGTCCAGACAGATCCTCCCATTAGGCTATAAATCACCCTGGGGTAATGCTTGTGTGTGTGCCCACCCACTGTCACACATCCACCCTAACACCAGGAGGACAGAGAGACCATCACAGTGGGCTTGCTGTCATCCCTGTGATTTTGGTCTGTGTGTGCTGTCAAACATTGAAAGAATCCTCCCAATGTCCATGTGTCCAAACAGATCCTCCCAGTAGGCTAACAATCCCCCTGGGGTAATGCTTGTGTGTGCCCACACACTGTCACACATCCACCCTATCACCAGGAGGTCAGAGAGCCCATCACAGTGGGCTTGCTGTCATCCCTGTGATATTGGTCTGTGTGTGCTGTCATACTTTGAACAAATACTCCCAATGTCCAGGGGTCCAGACAGATCCTCCCATTAGGCTATAAATCACCCTGGGGTAATGCTTGTGTGTGCATATGCAAAGTTAAGACATACACCCTATCCCCTGGAGTCGAGGAGTTCCATCGCAGTGGCCCATCTGGCAACATGGGGATATGGTTGTGTGTCACCTAACAGTTTGCTTTTTGCACCCTATCCCCTGGAGTCGAGGAGGGCCATCGCAGTGGCCCATCTGGCACCATGGGGATACGGTTGTGTGTTACCTAACACGTTGCTTTTTGCACCCTATCCCCTGGAGTCCAGGAGGGCCATCGCAGTGGCCCATCTGGCACCATGGGGATACGGTTGTGTGTTACCTAACAAGTTGCTTTTTGCACCCTATCCCCTGGAGTCGAGGAGGGCCATCGCAGTGGCCCATCTGGCACCATGGGGATACGGTTGTGTGTTACCTAACATGTTGCTTTTTGCACCCTATCCCCTGGAGTCGAGGAGGGCCATCGCAGTGGCCCATCTGGCACCATGGGGATACGGTTGTGTGTCAATTGACGGTTTGCTTTTTCCTCCATATCACCTGGAGTCAAGGACGCCCATCCCAGTGGCCCATTTGACACCATGGGGATATGGTTGTTTGTGACTAACACGTTATATGCATTCTCCCTATCCCCAGGAGTCCTGTGAGCTGCGTAATGGGTCGTGTTAGTGACCCTTCTTCAAAGGTGTATGCAGCTGATGATCTGTGGTAGGACCCCCAACCCACAGGGGGCAAGATCAACATTTGTTCTGGTGTGTATGTTCATAAGCTAAGGTGGTTTAATTCATGGCAGGTACGTTGCAACTACACCATAGTCTGTGAGAATAACATCTCAGCACACATGTGTGTGATGTTCCCGGATGATATGCTAGCTGCAGAGGTTAATGTGCGTATATGCACCCCATCCCCATGAGCCATGACATGTGTTAGCAAATACCTGTAGCATTACCATGTCCCCATACCGTCAAAAATACACAGGACCAACACCTTGCCACCTAATATAACCTCAACACCAGCAGACACATTCAGATCACAGATGGTGTTTCAATGATACATGCAACTGTTGTGGCTGGAGAACACACATACACCATTTAATTAAGCATTGTAGCAAATACCTGTTATGTTATTATGTCCCCTGGTGCTATTGATGTTAGTAAACACATGCTGTCAGGCAAGCTGAGCCAGGTCACATGAGGATAACAACATAACATAGACCACTGAGGATTAATTCCCCCCCCCTCCCCCACATTATGGTGTGAGCAACTGTGTCCAATGTAATTTGCACAGAGCAACCAGGTTCCCCATAAGACACAACTCACACAATGGAACTAGTGGTCCAAACATACATATCGTGGGCCCTGTCAAAGATGAAAGTTAAGGTTTCTTTCCCCTGCCAAGCTCAGTAGGACCACCCACACAATGTTTAATCTAAATAAACACAGCCTATGATTGATGGCAGATCAGGTTGCCATTGGGGGTGAATACTGGGATGTATACAGAGCATATGAACATTGATGTGTGGGACACATCACATGCTGCCTAACTGTGACTATCATGGACATCATCATGTTGCAACAACCTGTGGCATGTTGTGTCAAGGTCATGCAAGTGGGGGACAGGGTAGTACCAGGATGTGCGGAGGGTGCCAAATACACAGGGTACAGGTGTCAGCGCAAACATGTGCACACACAATGGAACAAATTAAGATGGTAGTATGACCACTAAACGTTGTTAGGAAAAAGGGATGTAGGCCTGCCATGTGTGTGTAAATTGATGACAACACAGGATGCTTAGAAAAAATAAAAACAGTGTAGCGTTATGATCACATCATAAGCTAAATGATGTGCATGTGTGCGGTGATGTTGCCTGTGCAATATGCCTTTTTCCAAGTCAAGCTGTTTCACACATCAAGCATGTCACTGTGGCTGTTCAGGCAAAACATCAGCTATTGTAGTGACACACGTATGTTATTGTCCTTTGTGATGTGTGTCTTTTCACCTGAATGCCACAATGTACACAGATGAACTTAGCCAACACACCCACAAACGTGAACCATGATCCTAAAAGGTGCATGTTACGTTGTAAGACCACCCCTAGCTGTCAAAAGGCCATTATGAGATATGAATATGCAAAAACATCCGTAGTCTTCCACTCAGGCTCCATGTAGGTTTGCTGGAAGGCACCTCCAGGCATGCCCCGGTTGGTCTGGCTGTTTTGCCACACACCCAAAATATGTCACCCACGTCTAGCTGCCACACACACAGGATGCTATAGAGATATGTGGTGAAAAAGGAGGCCAGCCACAGTCCATCCACACACGTGTCGAAACACATTAGCATTTAAAAAGACGGTGTTGCCAGATGTTTGCCCATGTGTTGTGTGAATCTGAAGACAGCATAGCTAAATCCCTGTCTGAGGTTTACTGCTGGAACAGCAGCTTCAGGAGGTCAAAACCCACCCAACCCCCCTTGGGGGGGGGGCTCTCTCTGTCCGTGTCACTCTCCCACTATGTGTCTCATTGTTGGTCCCTGTGTAAGCTGTATACGTGACTGGTGAGAGACATGTTTGACAGGGGTGAGGGCAGCGCATTCACAACGTGGGATGCTCCCATACACCGTCACAAGTTATGCGTGTCAGCTGTGACGCACATGCTCCCTTGCCACCAGCAGTAAACACATGTCATTACATATGCCTTTTGCCCATGGGAATGCCTACTGATAGGGGATTAACTATGCTGGACAAGAGAGACACACACACCCAGCAGTGTGGCAGAAGCATTAAGACTCTATGCACAATGATTGGGGGGGGGGGGGAAAGTCCCACAAGTAGAAAAAGGTGACCAGTCACTGATGCCCTTACCTTTTCCTTGCTTATCTACAGATTGAGGATCTCCGGAAGAAAGGCAGGGAGCTGCGTCTCCACCATGCAACCTACCTCCAGCACCTCCTGGGTGAGAACTAACAATAGGGTGATGTACAATACTCAGAAAGTGACGTATCTGTAACCAATGTTCCATTATGTCAGATGCCTGTGATTTGCCTACCTATCTGCAAGTGCTATATGTTTGACATACATACGTGCTGATGACTGTTATGTTTCACAGATGGTGATATCAATGAGGATGGGGCCACCACCTCTGCACATCTTTTCAGAAGAACACCTACACCACATGATGCAGAGGTGGTGGTTCTGGACACCACGGACGAGGAGGAGGAGGAGGCGGAGGCGGAGAAGGAGGAGGAGGAGGAGGAGGAGCAGGAGGCGGAGGAGGAGGAGGAGGAGGTGTTGGTGGTGGAGGCGCAAACACCTGCATCCCCGCAAGATAGGACACCAGAGGGCCAGAATGGGCTTTTGGAAGGGTTGTCTGGGGGGGAGCCTGCGTTGGGAGAGGGTGCAGATGATGTTGAGGGGGGGGGAAGTTGGAGAGGGCTCAGGGGGGGAGTGTTTCCCAGATGGTGTGTGGGAAAGTGACATGGAGGACAGGGCATCACAGGCCACTGAGCGGTCCCCCCAGCCACAACAGTTGCCTCCACCATCCAGGGCCACACACATGTCCTACGCAGATGCCACCACACAGACAACATGTACCATGTGTGTGTGTGGTGGCAGATGCGTGGAGCACCTGTCTGCGGCCTTGGATGGACTGGAGCAACGGATACACCAGCTGTGTCATTCACAGCAGTGGCTGGCCACCGTGATTGAGAGGGTGGTTGCCGAGGTGGCACATCTTCCATGTCGGCAACCACCCCCTCAATGGCGTCACTGGCGCCAGTAATTGCACCTGAAACGTCACAACATGTGCCCTGTGATGCCCTGTCCTCCATCTCTGGGCATGCTGGGGGAGGGTGGGACCCATGTGTGATTTTGTATTTTTGTGTGTGTGTAATATGTGTGGGTGGGATTTGGAGGGGAGGGGAGGATGGTTTGGGCGGTGGGAGGGTTATGGTATATTGCCCTTTCCAAAATTTGTAAATAGTTTCTGGTACTCATATTTTTCTAACATAGTAAATATATTTTTTGAAAACAGCTGTATGGGTCATGTGTCTCACCTAGTCTATGTGTGAGGATGTCAGCATTGGATATGTGTGTGGGCACATATATTTCTGTTGGGTAAACATGTGTCTGATGATAGCATTGGCCAGATATTATGGTGTTCTAAAATACCATGTGTGTAGGTGTGTTAAACTATGATTATCCATTAACTGTTGCAACGTTGCACCTTTCCCAATGCTGTACATGGCACAGGTAAGGTCCTAGGTGAAACAGAGGTCTGCACATATTTGAGTCTCCAACATAGGCTTTGGAACGATGTATGCCTCTGAAACAGGCATCCCTAGAGTGGGGTGGGAGGCAGGTGATTCATGATGTGGTCAAGGGCAAGGGTCACACATATGCCACCAATGTGTATTATATGATGGATTTCACACGGTGATGAGTATGTCAAGTAAATGAGCCATTTACATAATAGTCACCCTGTGACAACATGGATGTCTGTGCAGACTGTGTCACTGCAGCCTCAGGGCTGTGGCTAAACATGTTGCACATGACACATTACATATGTGTGTAGCATGACAATTGTAGCTGTATTTTGCAAAGTCGTTGTCGTTCAGGACCTGTGTGTGGGTCATGTAATGCACCCAGCACTGTATCACCTGTGTGTGGCTCATATAGGGGTCCCACCCCCTAACTCCATGATATAAATGTGACAACCTGGACACTCATTGCACACACACACTGTATGTATGTTTAGAAAACGTTTTATTGTTGCAGCTGTACCCTCAAAGTTAGGACGGCATATAAACATATATATGTATATTTTTTGGAGTTTACATTAAACAAGATTTAACTCACACACACACTACATATGATTTGCTTATGTCAGATGTGTCACATGTGACACATAACAAACAACTCTGAGTTACGTTAAACTGAAAATATCTTTTATCAAAATGAGCATAGCCACATAGAAGGATATATTACAGTGTAATGATACAGCAAACTATGTTTTTCCATTATTGGCGACGTGGACGCCCACACCTGACACGTCGGCCCCCCAAACCTCTCCTCCCCCGTGCACGACCCTCCTGTGGAACCCGTGCTGGTGGTGGTGCAGGTGCACATCGTTGCATAACCTCTAGCATTCCCTCCAGGGCCTCAGATATACGTTGTACCGGCATATTTTGGACAACTTCACGCAATTGCCGCTGCTCAGCACACACCTCCCTGGTGTTCTGCTCCACTGCAAGGCGAATACGGTCCAGCATGCGTCTAGTGCCTGTGCATGGGATACAGGGTGGTATATCAGATACATCTCCACTACTCTGGCACCATACACAAACATGTAATGCACATCCCATACGATTGCTGATGTGATAGGGCAGACCACCTTACACACATGGATAGTGACAATAAACATCATGACCCCAGTAGTAAATAGCAGACTAACCCACAGGGCACATTCCACCACGTAGATCTGGGATGCCATCACAGCAATTTACAGGCTGTGGAGACATACCCACATACTACTGTTGACGCAACAGGATTGGACTATGAGAGCTATCACATATGCATCGTGTCGAAGACGTGCAGCATGCACTAGACACAAATAAATCAGATGGACAACAGCAGTGTTTAACACAGGAAGGTGTACCTAATCCATCACAATTGGGAACACAGGTCGAGGGATAAACACAATTCCTGCCACATAACAAGTGTTTGTGAATGAATCAGTGTGATGTTAGTTAAGGGCAGAGAAAACACACCTCACCTGCACATGTGTCCCTCTGCTGCACATATGTGAAAACCTGAGTGATACATATGCACCATCAATGATACACAGAGGAGGGTTTGGGGAGCATATAATGTGTGTTGTGCAGAAAACATGGTCAGTTTCAGCAGAGCAGCGGGAGCAACAGAGGGGCCCATCTGACGTCTAACGACATTAGGGCCAATAAGGGGATGCGGCATGCTACGTAACACACAGCTATTTATAGAACCTGGCGAAGGACAGTGGTGTGCACAGTTGGCAGAGTATGTATTGGCTGTCTCTCGGCATGAGGTGTATTAGCTGAGTTTGGTCTACTGTTAGACATGTTATGGTCTTATTTTGGCCATCCTTTCTGCTTATGTGTTTGGGTTTTAGAGAGGGCCAAACAATACAATGATCACATATGTTTCATCACATAGGCCGCTGGTCACAGGGACAACCTGCAAGATACATGTATATGTGGCATCCTCTCTTTAATGTATTCAATACCTGCCTAATGACACAGATGCACCAGCAATGGAGGAATATATAGTCCTGCTGGACCCTCTGTGTACCCTTATCCTATCTGCAAAAACTAACAGATATGTAGAGTGAGTGTGTATATCCTACCTCTCTGTTCAGGCCACAGGGGCTCATGGAAAATGATGCACATGATTGTGTGGACACAAGGCTGTGATGGATAGCGTTTCAATAGGCCCATTGGTGGCATTGTAAAGCAATGCAGACCATGTTCCCCTTCTGTGTTGTATGTCCCTACAGAGGGTCTCTGCCGACAGAGCTCCCCCACATCACGCCCTGGGACACTACAGGCAGCTACCACTGTATGAGCGATGATAAGCACATTGCAGTGTCTGAGACAGCAACATTGCCAATGTGGTGTGGGGGTCCGGATGTGACGTGTATGGGTCTGTGGTGTGTGGTGGGTTAGCACATGAGATGTGCTTTGGGTAGGGCTCTAGGGCGTAAGGTGCCTCTTGTGGTGTCTCAGGACCGTTAATGCCCAGTGTGGGTATTGTACCTGTGATGTGCTGAGCAATGCAGGGCCATGTCTGACTAATGGGTCTTGCAGGATAAGTGCTAGTACTGAACATGAGCTGTTTGGTGATGGTATGAATTCAACTGTCAGTTGTGGCTGCCTAGGTCTCCATACTCTCCTTGAGTTGCTTGCACTGGCTGTAGCCTCATGGGGGTGACTCAGCCCTGATCTGGACCGTGTGCTGGTGATGTAAGTGTGGCCTGGGCTGGGGTTTGTCACAGCACATGACTCTGTATGTGATGATTTCTTTATATTTTGTATTCCAGAGGTGGCTATGTGTAATAATGAAGATGGATGTGTTAGCTAATTTTTGGTTTTGCCTCGTGCAAGGACTATAGCAGATTATCTGCGGACGTACACAGGAAATGTTAGTGAGGTCATGTTGGTGCATGGACAGAATGTGTTGGTGAGGGGACAGGTTAATGAAGAGATTTAGAAATTATTTGGCCGTGAGGGGTAATACATCTGCCATTGTTCTGTTTGTTGTAGGGTAGGTGTGGTGTGTAGGATGCCATGTTATGAACATGAGCAAGAGTGTGGGAACTGAGGGACATTCTACAGGGAAATAATGGGTATGATCAGGCAGATGTGACATGTGATAATGGAGAGGACAGTGAACTTTAGTTTTTGAAACAACGCGACATCTTACGCTGTGGGGTGCGCACAACCATCATGTAGCCTGCTTAATGTGTCTGGAGCAATTGTAAATTGGGAAACTTGGAGAAGAGATGGGCATGTTTCTGTTAATAATCCAGTTACATAGCATCTGTGATCGTTACATAAGATGAATACTACTATTATTTCAATTTATTTTGCAATGGACAATGTAGGAGTCACTGTACGGTTTGGTTCTTGATCTCTATATTTTTAGGTCAATGTACATGCACAAATGTTTATATACAGTGCTGATGTAAATTGAATGTTGGCCGTTTGTGGGTTCAGGTTTAATATTTGTCTTTCAGGATGTGATTTGTGTTTTATTGTATGATGAAAATATTTGTCCAGCTATACTATGTGGACTGAGGTATCGGGATCACATTATCACCCTTTGACGTTGACAATTGTTTACATCAACTAGTAGCCTCTGTAAAGTCTGTACGTGAGCTTGTCAGTTTAGCAGTTAAAGTTATGTGTATGTGAACCCATATATCTATGTCATGGATTCAGAGTACGGTGTGTATGATAGGCCTCTACATGTGTAGGTGTTGTCCAGGATTCCCATGTGTGTAGTCTTTGTCCATTTAGTACATTTTTTGGAAAAGGGGTTTGGTCAACTTTATCCATATGCCAATTCCTAAACATTTCCCTTTCTTATCATTGTGTGGTTAAATGCAACAGCAATTGCAGGGCAACTGCTTATGCTCATGGTGCCCTTTGCAGAGTTCTGACACATTATCCCGCAATCCACCTGTGATGCACCAGCTCATAATATTTTTATTGTGTTGATGCATTGGTTGACTTTCCGTACAGGGACATGTTGTTTGTCCTACACTTCTGCATTGCAGTGTATGTCTGATGTTGCCCTACACATGTTATTACAATATGTTCCTCTTAAAACAACAACAGTTGTATTTATATAAGTTTGGGTCACCTATGGAACGCCTTGTCTATGGGTTATGTTACACATTTGCTTAGCTATATGCATATGCTATGTTATCTGATACCTGCAAATGCAGACATAGTGGAAAGTATGATTTGTGAAGTCACAACACAGAGGAGGGTTACAGAGTTTGATATATTTTTGATACTTATGGAAGTAATGTGTTATTTGGCATTCTGCTGTTCCCAATACATTTGGGTGTTTGCAGAGAGTCAGGAGGTAGGTTTGCCAATGTCGCCATCTCCTTCTGCTGTTAGAACGTGCTGGCCCTTCATACACATTCCTCTTATGCCTGCATCTGTGTGTATCAACCTGACGTTACACGATTATACTGGGTGACACAATAACATCAGTTAATGTACCCTTCAAACATATTTTCACACACATATCCGATTTTTAATCATAACATGTAACATGTGTGTAGCTAATGTGGGGACAGCCACCACACAAACACCAACAATAGACTAATGGTGTGTGTGTTGTGGCTCTGAGAGTCCTTGGTCACCCACCTTCAGCATTGCGATGCGATGATGCACCATAGGCCCTCAACTCCCCCATCATCATCTGCGGAAGAGGTGCAGGTGCAGCTTCGGCTGCCATTGGATGTTGTGTGGCCTCTATTGCGGCTTCTACCAGTGGTGTCCTGGTGTGCATGTGTGGCTCCATGGACTCATCATCACCAATTGTGCTGCCCCCTGAGACAGCAGCCTCTGCCTCCCCCAGACTCATTGGGGCTGTGATGTTGAGCTCCACCTCCTCCACCACCGCCTCCACCTCCTCCTCCTCCTCCTCCTCCTCCTCCTCTTCCACCTCCACCTCCGCAGCACCCATTTTTCTGTAGTCACCTGCATGGGAAACAATAAAAAAGAGAGACACATATGTTTGAAACATATACATATGTATACGTGTGTGATACAGACAATGGAGCAGGAGATCAGCCGTAGAAAACTTACACCATTAGTTTTTTATGTGATACAAGGCAGTTTAATGTGCACATGCTCAATCACAAATTAATTGCAATATGGCTGTCCCCCGTACTCTGGAAAAAAATACATACCTTTCAGGACACTTCCTTCATTACAGGTATAGGAAAACATTTAATTGGTCCCGAAAACATACCATACCTCCTGTAAGTCTTTTTTTCTTCCCGGTATTGATATGATTATGCAAATACGTTTTGGATGGTCTCCGCACCTATCTTTTTCCCCCTTCCTAATCCCAATTACAATGGGCAGTTATTCAACGTTTAACTTTAATACTTCCAAGGCCATTTAGACAATGTCTATGTGTAGGACAGCATGGCTCTGCAGCCTTTATGTGAGCAAATTCAATGTGATCCCTTACAGCTGCATTGTCTTATACTTTGTCATTTAAACATATTTATCCCATATTTAAAACGGTACTTGTCGAGGTTAATTTAATTATTTGAATGATTTCAAATTCAACAGCAGCATATCTGTGTATTTAAAATTTATATTGGTCTCTTCACAGACTTCAATTACAGGCCAAGCTTGTTATGGTTGTCAGCTTAATTCAATTAGCATGGGGCATAGGCAAATGCCTACCACTAACACACAGACAGGATGGGTTGACTACGGCCATGTGTGCGGCATGCCGGAGACAGGAAGCCCTCCCATAAGTGTTTTTTCCGCAACACGTAGCTCAGTCTGGCCCTCATGTGTGTGTTGTGCCCATGCACACATGACATGTTGCCCTTGTGCATGTTCATGGTCACATTGCACATGTTTGCCCATAGCATGCTGCTCCTCAGAAGAGCAACAAATGTGTGTACATGCGTGTACCTGCACCCACCATACAATCTGGTTTTACAAATCAAAACGTTTTTTTTTTAGAATCTGAATATGGGTCTTATTTCTATGTCACCTTATCTTATCATTACTCCATGTGACTCTCAGTGACCTATTGTGTAGCGCATGTGATCTATACACCACCTATCACCCACTTAGCTGCACATGCAGCAATTTATTGATGGATTGTCATAGGAACATGCCTTGGAAATGACCAGGACTGTAATACAGTGTATGGCAATCCCAGGTGTGTTTGTCGTCTAGCTACATGTGTCTGTGTGTGTGTGTGTCTCAGAATCGTAGAATATTATGCGGATGTATTTGGGAGCTAAGTTAGGAATGTTCATCACAGACATGTCAACATGAGAGGTGATGTAGGGATATATCAGACACATGTTCCACCAGCATAGGTACATAATGAGGATTTTGTGACTCATATGGGGGTATATGTGCATATGAGTGTTCTGTTTGACATATTTTGATTATACAGGACACAGAAAAACACATTTGTTGTACATACCTGCATGTGGATGTGCGGTATCAAGGGCCTCAGGCAGTCCACGAAGGTAGATATCTCCCAATCGTGTTGCAAGTTCTTGTTCGAGGGGTGTGAGGGTGGGTATAAAGGGTCCACCGCCACCTGTGCCCATAGCATGTTTTTTTTCAGCAACCATGTGCTGACGGACACCTCTTTTGATGTCTGAAAATCTTTTTTTGAGACTTTCCACATCACGTGCAGGACCCCCTACCTCAGCCATTGCATCACGCGCATCCTCCCACACGGCCAATCTGTTTGCCACAGTTGCACGTGTGCTCATTCGGCCAAATAATACATCATAGTTGTCAATGACATATGACAGTAGTATGTGGTTTTCCCTGTCACTGAATTTGACTGCTCTCTTCCTCTGTGTTGCTGGCAGAGGTGTCCTTTTTCTTTTGGCCGTTTGGATGTAAAGTGACTGTTGTGGCACAGCAGATGGCCCTGCCTGTTCCTGACTAGCCTGTGCCATGGTTGACTCATCACCAACTGGCTGGCCCACAGCCTCCACAGCCTCCACCACCTCACCCTGATCCTCTCTGTCACTGTCCCTCTCCATCTCCATCTTGGGCAAAGGCTACTCTCAACACACCCACACTCTACTACACACAGCAGGACAGAGCCCAAAACAAAACAAAACCAAGGACACTACAGGTCAGAAGACAGTACACTGTAACAATGGTGAACTGTGACTTAAATAAACAAGGGGACAGAGATAATACAGGAACCTTTTTTGGTAACCACTCCCTCTCTCCTGTGCCGTATCCCTAACACACTCTCTATCCCTCAGACTCTGTCTAACTGTCTCTATCTCTCCTTCCTCAGACGTAATCCCACCACAGCCTCAATCCCTATTGCATTCTCTACCAGTCTTTCTCACTCTTTTCTGTTGACTACGTGTAGCCTAGGCTCTGTGTCTGGATGTCTCTGCAACTCTCTGTCTGTCGTTGGAAATCCTCTAACAACCCTCAACGTGTGCCTCGTGGTCAGGCCGTTTTATACCTTTTTCCACGTGAGTTTTGGCACATGCGCATTTGTGCAGGCGTGGCGCTCCTGCGTCGCGCTCGTGCGTCGCGCTCCTGCGACGTGCGCGTGCCGGCTTACGCATGGGTGTCTTTACACGTCACCACCCATATGCTCTGTAAAATATAGTAGTACAACGCATGCGCGTAACGAGTTGTGCCGCATGGGCGTCTTTGTGCGTTTTGCGCATGTGCGAGGCAATGCGCATGTACGTGTAACCACGCACGTGCCCACACCCATGCGTAGAGTCGCGCATGCGCGCCACACCGGATTGCCGTCTACGAGCAATTGCGCATGCTCATTGCCCGTTTAGGCAAAGACACAGTCTATATATTTGAAGGTGAAGAGTTTGTCCAGGTTGAGGGTTATAGTTGGAGAAGAGTAGGAGTGTGTTTGCTGAGAGACAGGAAGGGAGTTGTAGCAGGTGTATGTTTGGATTGTTTTGTTGCTGTTTGTACTGTTGATTGTATAGTCTTTTGTGTGTATAGTCCTCTGTGGTGTGAAGTTTGTACATAGCTTAGATAGGTTTTTGTGTGTGCCAGTGTTTAATTTTGTGTTTAGTTTGCTGGGAGGAGTTTATGGCGCATATATATGTTGCTGCATGTGTCCTGTGCAGTGGGCAGATGCTGGGGTTGCCGGACAGGGGAGATGGTGTCGATGGGGCTGTGGAACAGGGCATGGGTATAGTCCCGCAGCAACTCAGGCCTGCAGCTGTGGGGGCGGTCCAACCAGGTGCTGTGCGTGCACGGCGCTGTCGACGTCCCGAGGTGCAGGCTCGGCAGCCACGCCTCTACAGGCCCCGGCCCCAGCTCCATGACATGCGAGAGGACCAGGTCATCTCCCTTTACCGACTGAGCACAAGAGCTATTAGGGGACTCTATGAGGATCTCAGACCTGACCTTGAGCCCCTAACTGATCGGTCCCATGCAATACCAGGTTTAGTGAAGCTCCTTGCTGCCTTACATTTCTTTGCCTCCGGCTGTTTCCAGTCATCTGTGGCCGCAGTGGGTGGCATGAGCCGCCCCACATTCTCACGATGTCTCCACCAAGTACTGCGTGCCATGGTCAGCCGGGTGGGGAATTACATAGCCATGCCCCACACTAGGCAACAATGGTGGACCCTGCAACAGGCCTTTGAGGCATTAGCCGGGATACCACACGTGATGGGAGCTATTGATTGCACACATGTTGCCCTGGTCCCGCCTAGAGACAGGGAGGTAGCGTACCGCAACCGCAAACACTACCATTCCCTGAATGTTCAGGTTGTGTGTGATGCAGATCTACATATTCTGAATGTGGTCCCTAGGTTTTCAGGGTCCACCCATGACTCCTATATCCTGCATCAGTCGGCAATATTCACACAATTTGAGGAGGGACGATATGTCGACTGTATATTGCTGGGTGAGTATGTCGCAATGTGTAATCTATTTATCTCTTTATACATGTCTCTATGTGTAATCACAGATGTTGATGTACTTTGATGGTACACATGCACTTCACATATGATAGATGTTCACCCCAGGCCTGGTGTCAGTAATCATGATGACAGGTGTCTGTACATCTTGTACATGCAGAAACATTAAACACACATCATAATGTTCTTAACAGTATATGATCTTAACATGCACATGTTGTACATGTGCATACACCACAGTGAATATGTCTATGTTGGTAATGCTTCCCTCAGAGTGCATGTTGGTAGCATATGCAAACATGGGATGGTGTTTGTGGGGTTTTTGAACATCACATACTAATGTGTTGATGGTTAATTATTTTATAATGTTTAGAGGTTATTTATAGTTATTTTTTTTTCCACAATCCGTAGAACTACACACATGTCATTTGTGTGTTAGGTTTACACACACATACACTGTGCTGGAGTTGTCACCCAGGGGGCAATAGCTAACATGAATAGGTGTATATGACTTTCTGATGACTGATGTGGACATTTCCAGCAGGGAAAGAAACGTGTATATAGCTTTGCCCATACATATTGGCTATGTCACAGTAGGCTAGGAACACTAGATGGGGTATAGCTTACATTTTGACACTGTATATGAGCGTGATTTAATGTAAGCTTGTGTGTCCATCCGCACTTAGCTTCAAATTTAATAATAATATTTAATAATAATAATATTTAATGTAATTCAATATTGCACTGTTCTGCTATATTGTTGTTTAAGTTCCTTGTTTTTGCTCAACTAATGTTTAATGTAATTCAATATTGCAATGTTCTGCTATATTGTTGTTTAAGTTCCTTGTAAACCGCCCCTGATCTCTGGAAGGGGCGGTATAAAAAAGCACTGAAATAAATAAATAAATAAATAAATAAATTGTGGAGAGATTACTGTTATAGCAGGGGGACCAAGTGGGTGCATACAGGGAAGTATTGGAACTAGCTACACAGGACGGTAATGTTCAAATGCATGTGTTGTTTTGCAAAACTTATGAGGGGTACAGAGTGCATGTTGGACGACTGTACCTTCAAAGGGATGTTTACAGGATGGTGAATGTGAAGAGGATGGGAAATATAGGGATTTGCAAACAGCACTACACAACATATGTAGCCAGACTAAACATTCTGGATATGCTGACCTTCAACAACAGTATGTATATAGGTGCTATGTTTTTAAATCTCACATCACTCCATGGCATACATGTTGTATATGTGTGGCTCTAGAAAATGGGTGTCTGTTTCTTATTGGTTACTGATGGGACATTCCCTTTGATTATGTGAGCATTGGATTGCTGTTGTGGTCTCACAGTTGTGGTGTTGCAGATGTGGACAGTAAATGCATGACCGTACACATGTTGCGCTGAAACCCCCCCCCCAACACACACACACACACACACACAGTATGTAGGGGTGGATCTGGTAACATTTTAATCTTTGCTATGTGTTTACAGGCTGCACTGGCCATGTGTTGATTTTATGTCATCATATGTATATCTGTAAGAGCTGGATAGTTGTTGTGCTGTATATCAGTGTAATACAGTTTTGTGGGTTTTGATCTCATGTGTACAAAGCTGTTACGTTTTTTTCACATGGAGCCCTGCATTTACATGCAACATTTCTTTCTGCAGGTGATGCAGGATATGGTTGTCGCCCCTGGCTGCTGACTCCTGTTCGTCGGCCACAGACACGTGCAGAGCAGAGGTACAATGAGGCCCATGCCTCCAGCCGCTCAGTCATAGAGCGCACCTTTGGCGTATTGAAGAGTCGCTTCAGGTGTCTGGATAGGACAGGTGGGGCCTTACAATATAAGCCACGCACTGTTGCAGAGATTATCATAGCCTGTTGCATCCTGCACAACATTGCTCTCAGGCACAATATCCCTGCAGAGATTAATGCGGATCTTGAGGAAGATCCAATGTGCCCCCCTGTACGTGCCAGTGGTGACACACGGGAGGGCTCAGCGGTCAGGCAGAGGCTAATTGCAGAGCTCTTCTCATGTACGTATGAATCATATTAACACACAAATGTGCTTTACAATGTGTGTATTGGTTTTTGGGTTATTTTTTATGTACATATTGCATGTGTAGGCCACACTGCATTAACAGTTGAGTCACAATGCAAACATCACAAAGGTGCCTGGGTGTGACACAAATGATGGGTGGAGTGCACAGCAACAGTTGGTGGCAGATGATGTTTGGGTTTGTAGGTATCTCTGTGGGATGTTTTGGCGGGTGACATTCCCAATTAGTGTTGCTCTGTGATAGCAGCAGCTGTTGTCAGATCACAGGTTGCTTTGTATCATTGTATGGCTAACGCACAGTGTCAGACATATGTGGAGATGTTAACGCTGGGTGTTTGCTCCCTGTTAGTGGACATTTTTCCATTGTGTGGAGTTTACATCAGACCCATTTGTGATGCTTTTATTTTGATAAAGCTCATGTGATATGCCTATGTTTGAGTGCCCCTCATGTGTGCTTCAACATGTCACACTAAGCACAATATACTTTGTGAGTGCTAGTATGTGTGGATGGTATTACAAATGTTTATGGTTTGTGCATGTCAACTGTGATGTGTGTCAAAATGTGAAGATGAACAGGTAGCCATGACATGGATATGTTTAGTGGTGTTGCCCTGTGCATTGTCCAGCTAGGGACTTTTAAGAGAACATTCTTAACTTGTTGAGTGTAGCTTCACTGCAGTGATGGATATATACACACATTGTGAGATTTATTTGTCATAAACATCAATGGGGGGTTTACATTAGCCAGGTGGTGCACAGAATGTGGGTATGTCTTGTGGTATGGCAGGTATTTCATGGATTAAATGGCGTATCTCACTGATGCTGTGATAACATCTGTAATCATGTGTGTGATATAGCTGGGTATGTTTGTGGGTCACATGACCACAGACCATAGGAACAAATAGATTGCAGACACAATAAAACATGGATTACATTGCCTTATAAACAAAGACGTAGGTGACAGCTATTTATCAGAAGTGCACATGTAAGGTGTGCATGTTTTGTTGTGCTGACTATCACACATTGACATGGCATGCAGTCCTCAGGGGTTTGTCACATGCAGTGATGGGGTGGGCTTGTTTACAACATGTAGGTCATTTTGATTGCTATTTGTGCATATCATCAGCACATAGCTGACAATATTACTGAAGATATGGGATGTTCAAACCAGGATAGGTTTTTGATATGTGGCTTAATGAGGTGGAGGTTCATATTTCCAGTGCGTTTTGCGATTTGGCAGTGGCTTAACATACTACTTTGGGAGAACTTTCAACAGGTAGAGGGGTCCTTTCTACAAAACTGTTGCAGCAAGGGGTATATTGCAATATGGGACTGATACACAAGCCAGGTGTACGCATCCACCTCTATTGCTCTGTGCGTACAAGGACAGAGAGGTAAGGGAGGGGACAGGGACACTACACACACCTGTAGATCGCCTGAAATACCTCCATGATGCCTTTTACACGTATGAGCTATGTGCATTGTGATAGTCAGCAGTCTGTAATAGTGAGCTGTTGTTCAGTGTGACAGCTGATGACATGACGGTGCAATGTGTGATTCTCTGCTTTAACATTAAATTTGTTTGCTGCTCTTATGTCTCTTAATGCAGAGGACATTCTTTTGGCGGATGCTGTTGGCCTGGTGCATTGTCATGTGTCTATACATCAGCAAATATGCATTTTGTTTTGGTAGGTGGATGTACATTGACATGGTGTGTGTGTTGCATTAATTACAATCATATCTGTTTACTGATCTGTCATATTGCACAGATGATTGGTTTTCTTGTTTGTTAGTTTTAGGCTGTGTCACCCATATTTGGATTGTGGCACTCATATTCCCTTGTGTTTTTGTTCAGGATGTCCAATTGCACACTCTCAATGTGACATGTACAGCAGACCTGCATGTGTGTGTATGATGTTTTTTTCTGTAGTTTGGCTATACTTTCTTGGTCCTCAAGCAATGTTCTATGAGACAACAACAGGGAATTTTTTCATGGTCACTGGGCCATTATATGTACAGATATACACCTGTGCACATACCGGCTCTATGTTACAGTTGGCAATTGTGCAAATTTTTTGTTTTGTAAGTGGCTTTTTTCTCAGTGGCATGAGTGATGACGCATCGCTCATACATCATACATTATCATGTGCTGTTATGGGTCTGTGCCCTTGGGTGTCAGTTGTGACTGTGATACCTCTTACATAGTGGCGTTTACATTGTCAACATTAGGGGGATGTGTTGTGTGCATTGTGAGAACATGTATATTCTAGTGTGATTAAGCACTGGTGTGTTTTTTTTTTTTTTCAGATATGTTCATAATCTGCACAGTCATCTACAGTGGCTTGACATGCCTAATCCCCACCTTTTGTGGACATTGTCTCCCTTCAGGTGTACCTGAGATTGTTGGGTAGTGACTACAGCGATTGATGCAAAACACATGATGCACACACACGGTAGGTGTATGTGTTTGTTTTTGACATAATTACATTTGACTTAAACTGTTGATGATGATTTCATGTTGTTGTGATGGTCATGTAACATTTCCTCTATGCTCACATGGACAGCTGCATATGGTGTGTAGCTGCAACACACCTGTGTGACTTGAGCATGGACATTAACATATCCATGTGATACCCATGTCTGTGTTGATGAATAGGGATGTTGGCCACAAGGTTATTTGTAATATCGCTATCAGGTCATGTATGCCTTTGTATCCCTTTCTTCAGCATATCCCAAGCTGTGACGTAATGACATTTGTATTTATTTTCCATGTTATATGAGGATAACATATGTCTCCTCTCCTGACACAGGGTAGATGTCAGACCAGACACACGTCTTACAATGCAGCTGTTGCCAACACCACACACCTGTTTGACGAGAGACCACCATGCACGCCTTTGTCATGACATTTTCCCATTGGATGTTTTACCAATGAGAGTGCAACACATGACTGGGATGGACATTATTGAGATTTGACTACTGATTTCCCCATGCCAGGTGTGTCAATTGCACTGCAGATGCAATTGTTGGGCAGGAGGTGCTCCTCATTATAGGGGACACACATGTACTTTGAGGGAATGTCGTATATTGAACACAGACACATGACTATGCATGTCCAGAGCTGTGAAAACAAATTGTACATGATTTCTAGGATTGAAGATACTATTGTTACTTTTTACAATGATCCCCCCTTGTGCAGCAGCAACTGACATGGACATTGTATGTCGTGCATTTTGCAACAGTTTTTATTTGGATGTGTTGTTTTGACCATGGCTCTAACATGGCACCAACGCTATTCACATGTTTTTTATTACAACACAGGCACACAGTCCATGTATTTGTAATGTAGCCACTGATGGGATGCTCCTATTGTCAAAATCAACCTATTTTCCACCTGGACATAATCCCTATTTATAATCCACAATGCTTTCACGCACAAAAACATCTTGGAATGATGTGTTGAGTGACCCAAGGTGCTTACATGCATGTGTGTCATCACTATATCATGTTGCAATGTGGATTGTACTTGTCCAAATGACTGACTATGTTTGTGTGACACAACATGTGGACCTATGGCTGCTGTGTGGATCCCTGTAATATGTTTGTTTAAATTTTCATTATTCATAAGCTGATTCTTGTGTGGGCTTACAGTGCATACATGACAGTCTGCATGTCTGTACTCAGCTTGCATTTCCCATCTTCACGGTCATGATAATGGCTTCTGTTTGGTAGCAACACTCACATTGCCACATTATGTTTGATGTGTGGCTTTGTGCATGGCCATAAGACTATGTAACTTCAGATTGCCATGTATCCTGCAATATGTGCCATTGCACTTTTTCCCCAATACAACAGTGCATGTAGACCTTATTGATGGTGTGACATGTGCATGTTTCTGCTGGTTTTTGTGTTGGAATTATGTCTGAGCTCATGTGCATGTGGTACCTGTTAGAAGATGCTTATTGTGATGTACATGATGATTTGTGTCCACAGTCGTGTAGGCTGTAATACTATATCAGGCATTGGGATGTGTACGTCACCACTACTTGTATCTCATGTTTTCTGACTTTCAAAGCCTTTGAACAAAATAACTTATATAAGTTAGTTTGCCCCTGTTTGGACATATGGATATCTTCTGAGGAAAAGATGAGGTGTGTTATGTCCTCAGCATGCTGCATCTACTCTGTAAATGCACTCATATGTGGATGACCCATTTGCAACATTCAGCAGCAAGGGGGGGCTGGGGGTTCTGTTGTGCGGTGCAGAGCATGCACCTGATGCACATTCTATATGCTGTCGCTAATTTGGTATCAAGCTAGTTACCTTTGTGTAGGAGGTGGCTTTGTGACATGCTAATGGTTTTCAACACTTTCCAAAGTGATGTCCTCAGCCCTCATTTGATGATGGCACTGTATACAATATTTGTGATGTGCAAACTAAATACAATTATGTATTTCAACCAACATTTGTGTCCTTTGCTGATTTTATTTCAGGTCTGTCACCATGATCAATGTGTGCATTTGTATCAGTCATGGCTCCTTGTGAGGCTGGAAATCCATTTCCATCGTGGCAATGTCACAGCATGTAGATGATGTTTTTATTTTTGATAGGTGATGGAGGGTTACATAACCTGTCATAGTCCACATGGTTTGCTGATGTGATTTGTTAACTGTTTGTTTGTGGTGCAAGTCATGTTTTACTTTAATATGTTAGTCCTCCTTTATTTGAGCATACATCCCCTTTATGTGTTCCTGTGCTGTTCATGTACATGGGGCACATGTGCTCACCTCCTTGTACAGTGGCAGCTGTGTATGTGACAGCCACATGGCACATCACTGTGTATGAACGCTTGACATACACACCATCCCTTTGCGATATTTGTGCTATAATGAGCTCATTGTGGTGTTTTGGGTATTGGCTACAGTCATGTTCTTATCTCTGTTTTATGCATGTCTTTTACACACATGTCATCTTTATTTAATTGATTCCACTGGCCTATGTGGACCATGATGTACCACTAGATTCCTGACCTCTACACACAGCCTTCCCTTTCTTCACTGTGGGAAATGGCGCATCCTGTGTGCTGCATAGCCCTGACATTTTTTTGGTTATAGCCAACACACACTTTATGGTCTTTTACATCTCATTGCATGTGGCCATTCATCTTTGATGTGATTATGTGGGTTAGTGTGCTCAACCTGATTGCATGTTGAGATGTCTCGTGATCTTAATCAGATTATTTACATGATCCAGGGAGCTTACTATGATACCCTTTGCCGTAAATATTTGCTCATTGCAGAAAATTACATTGTGTTTGTGCAGGTGTGTGTGTTGCAAATTTGTGCGAGCAATTACATATGTACATTGGGGATAAGCATGTGCATTTGGTCCAGTTTGTTTTTTTCTGTGTTTGTTTGACTTTACAGCCAGCAGTTGTTTTGTGTACTAGCATGCAGTTTGTGGTTAAGCAGCCTTTGCTGATGACCTCACATGGGCGGTGTTGCTTAACGTTTTAAGCCATTTGCATTTGTGCTATTGGTCGTAATTCTGTTTACGGTCTACTTTGTTTGGTTTTGATGCTTGACCTGCATATGTGCTATTTAATATGTGTAACTGTCATATGTGGCCACATCGGTGGCTTGACCACATTGTACCATGAGATGAGTTGTGGGACAACCTTCTGTCCATTTCTTTGTCTGCCAGCTATGTGCCATCCTAACCTGATGTGCATGCTGCTCAACCACGTCGTGGACTACCGCATATTTGTGCATTGCATCTCAACCTGTTTGCCTCTTGTGTGTGTGCTCTGCCTAGCACTTGTACTATCCCATCATCCTGATATTTCACATACTACGCAGTTTCTGCCTGCCCTGCTACACACATATTCCCATCCTCTGTTGCCACACTGTCATTATGGCACGTTACATTACCATCAATCTGTGCATCGTTTTAGCTGTGGACGATATGTTGTTCACATTTTTGGGGTGTCACATGGCCTGCAGGTACTTTATGCAGTCCATCACTCATGTCATTCCTTCATTGACTTTGGTATTGTCCTGTGGTCTCTGCTCTGTGCATTGTTTGTGTTATGTGTGTTTTTGCCACATACCTGTGATTGCATTCCAAATGTGAGATGTAAATGTTTATTGGCTAAGCCTCTTAATTTCACCTATACATCCTTAGCGCATCTTCTGCCACACCTTTGAATCACAGAGCTTATGGGTTGCCTACGATAGTGGCCTTGGGTGTGAGCAGCCTTTGAACACGCCCACTGTGTAAAAACTACATTTCCTTTTTGCTGACAGCCTATGTTTGTGCTGTTACGTGTGCTGCACCATGAAAGGTGCAATGCTATAAGGCACAAGGGGGTAGTTTGTCTTACTATGCCAGGGATGCTTGATGTGCACTTGCTCCCAGAGAGAGGACATACCTCTGGCAAAATTATTCACTGGAATGAGAAAACCAGGACCCCTGCTACATCATTGGTGTATTGACCAGTTGTCAGCATTCATAACATAGGGGTGTGTGTATTTACAACATACCATGGATAACATGGAGCTGTGTTAGTCCAATCATTTCAGTCGCCAGTGGTAATAGGGCAGTTTAATAGATGATATTGACTCAGATTCCATGTTGATAGGAGTCACCAGGTGCACTCTACAGCCACAGCTTGGTATATAAATAAGGCGTGACCCAGGTCTGCTATTGATGATATCACAGCGACGGGCTGCACACAGGCCCAGGGAAAGGATTGCAATATGAGATTAACTCTGACACCCTGTTGATATCATTAACCGGGGCCTGTCTGCAGTCCTTGACTGCTAAATCACGTATCCCATAACTGTGTCAGCACACCTACCTTTTTTTTAACATACGTTACAATGCACAATGCTGCCAGAAGAAACAGTACTGTGACCTTTCCCTGCCTCATAGGGCACCCTATACACCGCACCCTCGGCCACTCTTTCAGCAGCATTGTAGGGTGGCATTGCAGACACTGCATTTAGAGATCTGTCCTCTGGGATGACTTCAGCGACACGTTATGTTTCAGTGCTGGGAGAGTACATTTGCTTGAAAGGAATTATTGCACACATATTAACTACCTCCCTCCTGAGCTAATCTTTCCCCTACCAAGTACTGCCTCTGCCAGACATGTTCATTTGCCATTGTGGGTGATTGGAACCCTTGATCTCTGCACCATTGCACAGTGATAGTGTTTGGTGTGATTTTAAATCAGATAAACACCATATGCCTGTCCAACATTATTATGCCTCCACAACCATTGGCACACACACTTATGACCAGCAGCAGAACCCCTTATGCAACCAAATTGTCCTATGATTCATCCAGCTGGCTTCATTATACACTGAGGGTGTTCAAACCCCTGCTCCCTGCAGTACTGCTCATTGTTCAAACCATCATGCTGTGGCTCAGCTGGTATGCTTCACCATCAATGCGCATCTTATGCCTCCCAGTATTCGGAGCCCTCCAAAACCATTCCTGCAACGTTTTACGCACAGCAGCGCAAGCACCTCTGTCGGCCATTTCTTTTGTGACTTTAAAAATATTACACAGACAGATGCTTTCAGTGTGCACTGGGGTGGGGGGGGAATCGAACCCCTGCTCACTACATCATTGGTCAACGTTCCAACCATCAGGCTGTGGCTCAGCACTTCTGCTTTTCCATCAGTGCGCGACTTATGCCTCCCAGTATTCGGAGCCCTCCAAAACCGTTCCTGCGCCGTTTTACGCACAGCAGCGCAAGCACCTCTGTCCGCCATGATTTTTCAGAATGCAAAAAAAATTACACAGACAGATGCTTTCAGTGTGCACTGGGGTGGGGGGCTCAAGCGAACCCCTGCTCCCTACATCATTGGTCAACGTTCCAAACATCAGGCTTTGGCTCAGCACTTCTGCTTTTCCATCAGTGCGCAACTTATGCCTCCCAGTATTCGGAGCCCTCCAAAAACGTTCCTTCGCCGTTTTACGCACAGCAGCGCAAGTACCTCTGACGGCCATGATTTGTGTGACTGCAAAAATTATTACACAGACAACTGCTTTCAGTGTGCACTGTGTGGTATTACACCCCTGCACACGGAACCATTGGTCAGTGTCTTCACCTTTGCGCTGTGGCTCTTTTCTTGTCCTTGCACTTCGGCGCACCACATTCAGCGACAAAAATTTGGACTGCCTCCTAAACTATATTCTTCCCCATATTAGGTACTGCCTGAAACAGCCTTGTTCATTGCGCACTGTGGGGTTTCGAACCCCTGCCCCTTGCACCATTGCTCAGTGTCTTAACTGTAGTACTACAGCTGGGTTCTTTTGTGTGTGGTCAGCAGCGCCCCTCTTGCCCTTCTGACGCGCTAATGTAGACCCCGCACACTTGCGCCCCACGCATATGTGCGATCGCTTTAGTCCGTTTTTTTCTTTTTTCTGCCTGGCCCGCCCCTCCTTATATGGCACCAGCACACTAACGGGAACCCGCACAGCAACGGACTTTAGTAAACATGCCTGTAAATGTCTGCCAATGTATCTAATTCCACATTTACTGCCAGTCATTCTAACTCTTCCATTTTATTTGTTAGACTTCTGGCATTTGGAAACAGAATTTAAAAGTACACCTTCAGGCAACTGAGTACGTAAATACTGTTTTACCTCACTTAAGTCTCAAAAGAATTACCTCCATGATATCTACTTCTATGTGATATATGCATAGATGCAGAGTGGGGTCAAAATTGGTACATATGTGCATGTTTAAAATATGCATTCATGTGCCTATTCTTTCCAGCCCATATGTATGCGTGGTCATACCTGCTTCAGAGCCCGCTGTCCCTGGGGACTCTTATAAAGCCACATAGATGCATAGTTTGCCTTTATAAATAGGTGCAACAGCAGCTACGGGTACCAGTCTGTCAACAATGAGCCGCCTGACTGAAGACCGAACCAATTTAGGATAGCTATCCAGAGGGGTCGCCATGAGTCGACTCCGACTTGACGGCACTTAACAACAACAACAGCTTGGGTGTCCTGTTCCACAAGGTAATGAAACCAGATTTAGGGGTCAAGACATCTGCACTGTGCCTATTCTTTGTGTTTTTTGTCAGCGGTATACATATAACAGGATTTAAATATCCCGCTATAACTATTGTGAATTTGGTGGGGAGTGTGGGTTTGGGACATTCCTGGGGTGGGGAGGACTTGCGGTAAGGTTTGCTTGCTAGCGTATGATACCAAAATCTGCAATAGAGTAGACACCCAGGAAGGAGTAGATAGCATGAGGAGGTAACTAGCTAAGCTTGAAGAATGGTCTAGAATTTGGCTGCTGAAATTTAATGTTTAAATATGCAGGATCATGTATTTAGGCTGCAAAAATCCAAAGGAGCTGTAACAGTGTAGGGGGTGAGGTACTTCTTCCACAAAAGCAGAGCGGGACCTGGCATAATTGTGTCTGACAATCTTAAAGTAGCTAAACAGGTAGATGACTACAAAGTTAGAAGGATGCTTGAGTGTATAGGGAGAGGAATGGCCAACAGAAAAATGGAGGTGATAATGCCTCTGTATAAGCCACTGGTGCGACTTCATTTGGAGTATTGTGTGCAATTCTGGAGACTGCATCTTCAAAGAGATATAAGCAGGTTGGAGTCAGTGCAGAGGGTGGCTACTATAATAGTTAGTGGCCTTTGTTATGAAGCAAATGAGGGCAAACTTAAAGATCTTAATATTTATACTTTATAGGAAAGGCGAGATAGGGGCGATAAGACAAAGACATTTAAATACCTCTGTGACATAAATGCACAGGAGGGTCTCTTTCAATAGAAGGCAAGCTGGGCTATGAGGGAACATCTGTAATACCTGAAGATTGGAGGATCGCCAATGTAACGCCAGTTTTTTAAAAAGGGTTCCAGGGGTGATCCGGGAAATTACGGACCGGTGAGCCTGATGTCAGTACCGGGAAAAATGGTAGAAACCATCATAAAGAATCAAATTACTCAGCATGTAGATAGCCATGGCCTACTGGGAGACAGCAAACATGGCTTTAGACAAGGAAGATCTTGTCTTACTAATCTGGTATGTTTTTTTGAAAGTGTGAATACACAGGTGGACAAAGGTGAGTCGTTTGATATTGTGTATCTGGACTTTCAGAAAGCCTTTGACAAGGTCCCTCATCAGAGACTTTTGGCAAAACTAAAGAGTCATGGGATAGGAGGCAGTGTACTATTGTGGATCAGGAACTGGTTAAAAGATAGAAAGCAGAGGGTAGGGCTAAATGGCCAATTTTCCCAATGGAGAAAGGTGAATAGTGGTGTACCCAGGGATCTGTGCTGGGTCCGCTGCTTTTTGACATATTAATAAATGACCTGGAAAAGGGAATAACGAGTGAGGTTATCAGATTTGCAGATGACACAAAATTATTTAAAGTTGTTAAAACCCAAGAGGATTGTGGAAAATTGCAAGAGGATCTTGATAAATTGGAAGACTGGGCATCAAAATGGCAGATGAAATTTAATGTGGACAAGTGCAAAGTTATGCACCTATGGAAGAACAACCCCAAACGATGGTTAAACGATGCAAGGTTCAACATGTAGGAAACACCACCCAGGAAGAAGATTTAGTTGTCATTGTGGATATCATGTTAAAACCCTCGGCCCAGTTTGCAGCATCAGCCAAGAGAGCAAATAGAATGCTAGGTATCATAAGGAAAGGAATGGAAAATAAAACAAAAGATAGTATATTGCCTCTATATTGTTCCATGGTGAGACTGCACCTTGAATATTGTGTGCAATTCTGGTCGCCGTATCTTAAAAAGGATATAGCATTATTAGAAAAGGTTCAGAGGAGAGCCACGAAAATGGTAAAGGGGATGGAAGGATACCCCTATGAAGAAAGGCTAAAAAGGTTAGGGCTCTTTAACCTGGAAAAGAGACGGCTGAGGGAGATATGATAGAGTCTATAAATTAATGAACGGAGTGGAACGGGTAAACGTAGATCGATTGTTTACGTTATCAGAATATAGAAAGACTAGGGGACCTGCAATGAAGCTACAGGGTAAACTATTTAAGACTAAGAAAAGAAAATATTTTTTTCACTCAACGTGCAATCAAACTCTGGAATTTGTTACCGAGGAATGTAGTAAAGGCTGTTAGTATAGCTGGGTTTAAGAAAGGTTTGGACAAGTTCCTGAGGAAAGGTCCATAAACCATTATTAAGAGGGACCCAGGATATCACTGCTTGACCCAGTACAAGCATTGTGGAACCTGTGTCTTTTTGGGGAAACTGCTAGGTACGTATGACCTAGATTGGCCACTGTTGGAAACAGGATACTGGCTTGATGGACCTTGGTCTGACCCAGTATAGCATATCTTATGTTCTTATTAAAGGGGATAGACTCAGGTGTAATATGCAGAAATATTTCCAGAAAGAGTGGTAGATGCGTGGAATAGTCCCCTCCAGTGGAGGTGGTGGACACGAGGACAATATCTGAATTCAAAAAAGCATAGGACAAACACAGAGGACTCTAAAGGTAAAAAGGGGACTGTTGTAGTGGTTGATATGGAAGGGGAGAGTAGATAAGCCATGTGGTCTTTTTCTGCCATCATATTTCTGTGTATGGTTATGCTTCAGGGAGATTAATTCTTCAACTGTTTAAATGCTCTGATGGTACTTTCTATCAGCTTAGAGTTGTAAGTTCATAAAACTTGTAAATACAGCCAGTCAGCCTTGTACACTGTCCTCACTTATTTTTGGTTTTCCCAGGGGGGAGGGCGGAAATTCTACCTGCTAACACCTCTCTTCCAAAGATGGAGGCACTAAGCACTAAGTATTCAGGCACTGAAAGAGCCTGCCTGAGGGAGACTGAAGTCAGGTTGGTTCTGAACCTAGGATTGTCTCAGTAAGGTGACTGGGCATGTGGCTGTTACATGTGCATGAACAGTCTACCATGAAGATGATGCCTTGATGAAGCCCAAAGGGACTTAAGCTTTCTAGGCAGAAGAAGCCAATATTTTCAAAGAGGTTCAGGAAGAACCAGGTGAGTAAATAAAAGAAACATTACATTTGGACACATGATGGGTAATTTTATAACACAACGTTTTGGTTAAGAGGGGAAGAAGGCATCTATTTTTAGCCTATTTTATAAAGCCACTCAGTGTCTTTATATAATAATAGCACAAATCCTGCAGTAATGACGTCTAGATTGAAGGCACGGACATCACGTCCGCTCGAGAGCAGGTGTAAATATTACATGTAAGTGCACAAGTATGCACATATTTTATAATCAACCTATGCCCTTTGTGACTCCGCCATCACTCCACCCAGACCCTCACCCCCGACAATGCCAACAATAAAAGCACCTACATGCGTGCTATTGTGCATAATTTTATGTCTGGCGCAAAAAGGTTGGGGGGGGGGGAGGGAAAAGAAACTGCATACAACACAGTCCAGCCTAGGAGCGGAGAAAGACCACAGCCACACCAGGTGTATCTTCACAAACCAACAGTTTATTAAAAGGACCCGACTTGGCCAGCGTTTCGGCCCAGAGGCCTACCATTAGGGTCTAAAAACATTAAAGCACACATATATATATATATCTAATTATATAAAGGATCATCCAGAACATCCCAAAGAAGTAAATACATAGACAAAATCATATACATTGAAAGGCAAAGGAAGAATACACACAAATGTAATTACAATAAAGATATAATATAGAATTTGAACAGACACTAATCACAAAAAGGTTACAACAAGAATATTTGTAAAACAATTACCAGTCCTGTATATTATAACTGTCCACTTGCAATTTGCAGTGCAAGTAAGTGGTAATCAAAGGTAAAATACAGCTACAAAATAAAGAAATATATCATTTATAAGCAGCACAATCCATGAGGTATAAATCAGTAAAAACTTGCCACAAATAAACCATTGGCAGCATTCGCTAGGTGTGAACCAAATCAGTACATAGATAAAAGTAAAACACACCGTTGTTTCAACCAGGATTGTTTGAAATGTCATTTGGCCTTAAAAGGAGAGGAAAGAGCAACTACCAGTTTTTGCCGATACACCTGGTGTGGCCGTGGTCTTTTCTCTGCTCCTAGACTTTCAGAAAACATCTAAAGACACATCTGTTTTCAGCTATATTACGAACAGGTAACTTAGAACACTGCATGCTACCAAACTCCTTCAGCCAAACCCTCCAACCTTCTATGAAGCTCATTGATATTATTATACAACTACATTGTATATAGTTTCCCTGTTATAGCCCAAGTAATACCTACCTAAGTTTATATATGGTACACTGCTAACCTTCAATCTATTTGGTTTTGCACTAATCATGTTTTATTTGATTGTGATTGTGATTGTTTCCCAAGATTGTTCTATGTAAGTTGTTGTGGTTCTCTAAACTTGTTCTGTGTAATTTTGTTCCTGTTCCCTGTAAACCCGCACTGAATGTGAAATAGCACGGTATATAAGACCAAATAAATAATAATAAAATTAGTAGGCTGGGCAATTTTAGAAGAAGCATTTTTCATACATATATTGCCATATACGTACCATATACATGTTAAAATGACTTTAGAGAATTAGTCCCAAAGGTTTTTGCGCATAAACAGCCACTTATAAAATTACTCCACGGGCTATGCTCATACAAGGAAGCACAGTGACGAAAAGGGGGCTTACTTTGGGGGGAGGGGTGAGTGCTTGTGGAGTCATGAAGTATGTTTCGTAGGTTACAAATACCACACCCTATGCATATACTGTCCCCAGGAATATCTAACCCTAGGTCTCCAGTGAGTGGAAATGTCCTATGGTTGCATTACAGCCGTGATTTCAGCAGGTCTCATAAAGCTATTTTATAAAGACACATAGGTTATCTATGCGACTTCATCAAACTGCTTCCAGACCTAAGCAACCCATTTTAAAATTACCCTCAAAGAAGGCCATCTTCAGCCTCTTGCTTAGTTTGCAGACGTAAGAGCACCTCGTGGCTGCAGGTCTGCAGTGGATGTTTGAAAGGCAAACTGCTTGCAGTGTGTTAATCTTCCAAAATGTGATGACTGCTGGTACTGTGGGGATCGCTTACCCTACACATTTTGTGGATACAAATTAGGTAGATTAAAGAATGTGCAGTATTTTGAAAACCTGGTGCCTCGTACTTCTTCCAGCTGCCCGGGCTCAGCCTCACCCCTTTTCCCTCGGCAGAGGGAGGAGCGCAGTTTTGATAAGGGGTATATCCACCTGTTTACCTGTGAGAATTCCTTTTAAGCTTGTCCTCAAAGGGACTTGTCTGCTTATTAATGAGCACCCTTTCCACAGCTTTGGAGATAACAGATTGTGTTTAATATAGGGATACTCATTACCACCCACACGAAGCTATGCAATGCTAGATATTACATTATGGCACAATAAGAGATCTTAACTAAACTGTAGTTACAGTATTACTGCTTGTACAACCCTGCCTTAATGATTCATATTTAGCATCAGGAAAAGAGACTGATGGAGCTCCATCCAGTCCACAGACACTGAGCGTCAGACAGATATTTGTGCAATCTAGGAGTCGACGTCCATTCATCTGCGGAGCTTGCAATTGCCAAGTTTAAAAGAGCTTGCTGTAACGAGCCAGGAGTAACCTTGAAAAAGTCCAGGAACCACAAGACTTAGACTAATGGACTAGATGATACTGGAAATCTTTCATGGGATTCACCTCTCTTGTCAAGCCAGTGGAGTGCCAGACCAATGCCTCTAATATGGATTTAAAGTTACTGCGTGATAGGATCTGCTGAAATCTGAGGAAAGTCCCAGAACCAGCAGTGGAACGGTACGATTTCTCTTTTTCTTTGTCTTTTGTCTCTGCAGTTCTTTGAATTCAAGTGTAACTTTCTTCCACTTTTATGGTACTAGCACACGTTTGAAGGAATACTTCAGCTTGTTTGGTCTCCTTCAAAGATCCCAGGTTTTTGGAACATATGGAAAGGGAAAAACCGAAGCGAGTGGGATCATATGAAAAGCTGAGAGATCAGAGGAGGTAAAGTGAGAAGCAAGGACCTGTGATAGGACAGTGGAGAGAGAGCTGCAAGCAGTGTGGTAGTGAAGGAGACTGCATGACAGTTTCAAGTTTCAGCGGAAAGGGAAACTATTATATGCTGTGTACACTGCACATTAGATTTAGTATGTCTTTTGGGATTCTCTAATCAGTCAGCTTTTCAGGCTACCCAAAATGAATATGCATGAGATATAGCTGTGTACAATGGAGGTAGTGCATATAAATGTATGCCATGCATTTTCATTGTGACGATGCTGAAAATCTGAGGAGAGTCCCCAAAGATTGGGTTGAGGACCATTGTTCTGTCATTCCGGGAGTCACAAAGGCTCATTTTACAAATGATGTCCAAGTGCAATCTGGGATGTCTAAGCCAGAATGTCGGAATAAAAAGCAGGCACAGCCAAGTTTGAACACGATTCACAAACATGGACATGCCCGATATGGTGTCTATGGGGCCCATCTACATAGATGTCCCTGGAAGAGAGTTTAAGACCAGGGATGTCTAATACTCTAATGGTTTAAGTAGTGGGCTAGAAGTAGGGAAGCCAGGGTCCAAATCCCACTGCTGTTCCTTTGTGATCTTAGGTAAGTCATTTAACCCTTCATTTTCTATACACGTCTCTTGGATGTTTTACAGTCTAAAATAAGCACTTTCCCGATGTCCTATCTGTACTTAGAGCCGATCTAAACTTGGACGGTGCTGCAAGACCTTTCTAAAATCCAAGCGGCGGATGTCTAATCCATTGCACCACCGCCCCAGACACAACCCCTGCCGCTATGAACACTTTTTAACAGCCCTTTATCAAATGGCTCCCGGGACATCACCATGGTTTGGACATGCATGTTTTCAGATATTCAAATCATGACTAAGGTTTTTAAAATTAGCCCCATAGTGACAATTTTTAAACCTAACTGTGGAAGAGTTGTTTTGGAACTGTGGTACATAAAACACCATACTGAAATTGAAAAAATATAAGGATCCAAGCCACTTTGTTGTCCTCAAAAATAGACATTATTTTTATAGTCCCTGGTAAACTATAGTTTCTGTGGATTCAACCATGATTGGGAATGACTAAGCATGGTCAATAGTGTCAGAATTGGTTGGAAAGATTTGAAGGCACATCTGTTTGTATAATTGATTTTTTTTTCAACTATTTTTTATCAAGTTGATTTATGTAACTTTTGTTATTGTTCTTTGTCATTTTTAATATGATGTGTGTATTGTTGTGACTCCAGCCAGAGAGAAAATATGAATAAATGAAATTAATGGGTATGTTTTACTAAACCGTAATGGTGCGCCCAGCGATAGTGTGCAGGATGACCATAAACAGGAGTGGGCATTTCGGTCCTTAACGTAGCAACACGGATTATTGCACGATAATTGCGCGCTGCGCACCATTATCAGGCAAAATGCCGCTAAGCACGTTAACCGTGCGATAAGCTAAGTAGGTGCGTCAGACATGCTAGCATCAGAAGCAGAGGTGTAGTGCGCAATGGTTAATACACTGCCTGATGGTACAGGGGTTATGATCAATCCCCCAGTGTGCATAAAAGGCTGGCTGAGGCATCAACCCTTTACGTTTAAGAAGTAGTGCTTTTTGAGGCATTTTACTTTTATTTTAGTAGTGCTGCCAGCAAACACACACCCCTCACGGTGGCATAAACCTTAAGGTGCCACATAAGGCAACCCCATAACACACTCCATAGCGCACATTATAAAGTGCACTGTCCACCAATACACCCTATAATGTCCCCTATAGTACACCTTATAGGGCGCTTGATCAGCGCTGCCTTATACAGGTGCCCTATTGGGGCGCCTTATGAGGCACCTTAAGGTTACAGTACTCTGAGGGGTTTTTTGTTTTTGCTGGCAGCTCCTAATGTTACATTACAACAGACAATGCCTCAGACACAGTCCTATCAAATAACCCCACCATGGGTTTGCACCCATGACCTCTCTGGCTTTAAAACAGGCAGTGAAGTAACCAGGGGGCTTATAGCTGCCAACAACCCCTGGCTGGGCTGCCGAAGGACTGCACGTCACCACACAAACTGTCTGCTGTGGTTACCAGGATAAGGGTTAACCCAACTGTACCCATGGATGCACTGCATAATTGCAAATCACCAGGTCGAGACCAATGGGCCACAAGAATGGGGTATGCACCCCCACAGACCTCGGCCTGGGTAAGGGGGGTAACTGACCGTATGGTGGTACTCGGCACAGAGTAGCCACAGACCGTCCCATTGTGCGGGTTACTGTGGTCACCCTGAGGGTGAGGTGGGACGCGTCAGCACCAGGTTCCCACAGCTGATTACGCCATGCTGCAGGTCCCCATCAGTGCTACTGTGTGTGATAGGTAGTTACTGCAGACACCACCTAGGATACATCTGTGTCCTGTATTCTCCATCATGACTAGCCCTTGATGGCTATGATGGCACCCAGAATAGTGGCAATATCCTGTGTTGGTGGCCATGGTTACACTGATGTAGGTGAAAGGGGGGGGGGTGTCTGGACCCACTAGGCAGATTATGTACGCCAACACACAACTCATCCTCTGGGGCTCAGGGTGGGAAACAGGGATCACCCACCAACCAATCCCACATTCTAACCTCCCTGCAATGGTGGCAGTAGAGGGGGACCAATCAACCTCAAGCCTACTGGGGGTACAGAACACCCTACAGGGCAGGCAATGCAGAGCTGTACACACTCATAAAGTCAATAGCAGACAGAGAGTATAGGCCTGGAAATTCACAGCTTTCCCCCACCACTATCTGACATTCTCCAGTAGCAAAGCCCCCTCCAGCCGCTGCACCCTGCAAGGTGTTTCCATGCCAGACCCTACCTAGCTGCAGACAATCTGCTAGCTAGTCCACAGTGCATGGTCCCCTGGAGGAAAGATGCGTGTACCCAGAACTGGAATATCAACATAACACAACACCAAGCAGATTCAGTCAGTGATTGGGCCCCGCAAAAGAGAACCCACAAATATCACATGAGAGAAATAATATATAGCACTATGGGGGAACCTTAGCCATGCCGTGGTCACTGCTCCATCAGGGTGAGAGTGACCTCCCCGCAGGACATGCTGTTGGCCACCCTGTCCGTGCAGGTGGTGTTCCGCCACCTACATGTCCGAGCCATTGCCCTATGCTATGGTAACGATGAATCCGGCCCAGGCCAACCCTAATCCTGGCTATTCCCACAGTACCCTTGCTCCTCATTATGCACTTGGCAGTGCAATACTGGCAACATGGCTACAGTGTGGGCTGTGGAGGGTGTTTGCAGAAAGCCACCAACACACTGGATAGACGACACAACACTCCCCACACCTATGCCATCATTGTGCAACTATAGAGGTTTTTGGCAGCCCTGGCCACCACACCAGTCCTGGGCACAGTGCAGGCATGGGCGTATGGCATGCCATTACTGTTGGGGTCACCACCCCAAGGGTGGGTAAACACTGTCAGACACCAGACCTGTAGCACACTTCCACAGACCTCAGAAAGTTTGCTATGCTGCAGCTCACCTCAGAAAATTGTACTTAACCTCGGAATTTTGCTATCTGCCAGTAATCATAGCAAGGCAACCTTTTGATAGCTGGTGGTACCGTATTCCCAGGTTTAGGGTGGCATTGGCTAAGGTATGCAAGTGCTAGTATTGGGAGATGCACGCAGGGCCCCACATCCCTGCTTCTCCAGGAGGCATTGAATAATGGAGCCTGTGGGTGCTGGTGTGTCTTGCCCCTGTTGGCTGCTGCTTTAGGGCAGAGGTTCCCGACTCCAGATCTCCCGGTGGGCCAGACACTGTTCGGGGGGGTGGTGGTGTTTTCATGCTATCCCTCATGAATATGCATGAGATACCTCTGCATACCAGGGGGGCGGCGCATAGAAATTCAGCACAGGCATCTTTTAGTAGAGCCAGCATGGAACCTGAATGGTTTTGGGCCCTCCAGGACTGCGTTTGGGAGACTCTGCTCTAGGTAATGCGCATGTGTATGGTGTCTGTGGCTCTGTAGGGTCAAATGTAAGTGTTTTTGGCATGTTTTACGTCATCTGCAATAAAGGTTCTGTCTGTATTAGCATGTTTTAGTAGTGGGTAAAATATTGGGACTGGGTTGGCATGAACCACAGCTGTGGGGGACTATTGAACCTGTGACCCTTCTGCCTTCTAAACATGCTGGCTTGTGCACTGCACCACTGTGTTGCCATAAAAAAGAAAACAGCGACAGTGCATTCCCTGGGGTGATACCATGACTGTTCGTCAGACAGGGCCGGTCCTTGCAGTGCATGGCACCCACCTACACAGGGCTAGGCCACGGTCTGCTCTGTCGGCAGCTGCCACTGCCCCCTCCACCACCAGTATCCCTCTGCCACCATGCTGACATTCCCTTCTTGCTGTTGGTGCTGGTGGAGCACAGTCTCAGGCCATCCAGTGTGCGGGTAGGCGGCTGCCTATGGTGTGGGTTCTGGGGTAGGGGTGGCCTGCATAGCTGTCCACGCTTCCCCCCAGCACCACATGCCAATGGTTCCGTGCCGCTTCGTGGTACCTGCTGGGTACTATCCCTGGAAACACTGTGGGGAGCACACTCGTGCCCATGTTTGGACACTCAGCAGTTGCTGTCTGGCTGCTCTACTGTTTTCAGCATTCCCTATTGTCCAGCTAGGCATCACCCTAGTTCCGCACTGTGGGCCAGCTGCACAGCAGCATGTGCCTCCTGCAGCCCTCTGTGTCCCCCTTTTTCCAGCATCATGTCCATTTGCCCCTTCCAGCATGCCCGCCCTGCTGTTGTGGAATCATGTGCACGCCATAGGAAACCTGGTCAATGGAGTCGGAAACCCTGCCTCAGCTCAATTACACTGTGGGCTCATTCACCTTGTAATGGGGATGAGGCATAGACCCTGTCCAAAATTCATCTCTTTTTGGAGCTTTCTTGTGAGTGTTTTGGGTGATGTTTTCCCATTGATATCACGATTGGCCAGCTTGGTTATTTTATTTTTACATTTTCCTCTGTAACTTTTCCAAAGGTTATTTGCCCTTTCGTTCCATGCACATGTAGCACACTTATCACTTTTTGTAGGTTTCCCTGGTTTTGCTGTACATTGCGGATGTAAATAGTTTCTTTTTCCCTTTAAATCAGCTCTAACGCTAACGACAGGTTTTCACTGGCGTTAGTTTTTGAGCCTCGGATTTCACACAGCGTTAGTGTGCTGGATCCTCTTCCCTCCCTCTCTCCACCCCATTGACCCCTCTCTCCCGCCCCTGGGGAGACTTCCTTCGCCCTCCGGGAGCCTTTCCCCCGCCTTCAGCGCTCGTTTGCGCCGCTGCGTGTGTTAATCGGAGCGATAAGGTACCTGTGCGCCTGATAAAGCGCCATTATCGCGCGATAGGGTACCTTAAAGCACGATAATGTCACAGAGTGCACATTAAGATGGTTTAGTAAACAATACCCCCTAAGTCAGCCTGTGATTGTTAGCATTAGTTTGGAATGGTTGACATAATTTTATAATGCCATTGACTACGTGATTGCTGATTACATTTGTCCGTACAGCAACAGACATATTATCCAAACACCAATTATCCTGTTTGACCAGTCGGTGTGCTGTGTGGTGATCTGTCTTAGTCCAATTCATTTTTAACATTTTTAGGTGATGTATTGGAAGGATTGAGGTTACGTTTTGCCTCTTTATGCACGATAGCAAAATCTGTAATAGACCTAGACTACAGGCTCCAGGCAGATGAGCAGCATAACATGAGGATGGTATCTGGCTAAGCTTGAAGAATGATTTGAGGAATTTGGCACCTAGCTGAGATTTAATTTTAAAAAACAAATTACAGTAAGTCATGCATTTGTGCTGGAACAAAATGCCAAGGGAAGCGGTGGCAACTGTATGGGATGTGAAGTACTTCTGTCACACAATGGATATGGAAGATGAGTGGGACCTGGGCATGATTATTTTTCTGATGATCTTAAGGTAGCCTAAGCAGGTTCGATAACAAGGCGACGGTTGGACTAAGCCCAAAAGGACTTATTGGCTTGGGTTACTTAGGGAGTGGGGAGGACTTATGGCCATCAGAAAAAAAAATTGAATAGGTGAATGTGCCTCTAGTATAAAGTCCTCTGGTGTGCGAACCTCATTTAGACTATTGATAGTTTCAATTCTGGAGGACCAGGGGCCCTTCAATAAGGATATTAAACAGCTGATTTGGAGAGTCAGTGTCATGAGGTGGTGGCTACCCCCAAAATGGTCAGTCGGTCTTTCAGTTTAATAAACCATTATAAGGACAGACTTAAAGATCTCATTATGTCTTTTTTTTTAATACTTTTCAGAGGAAAGGCAAGATAGAGCGAGATATGATAGAGACATTTAAATAACTTTCCATGGCATAATGCCTAAGAGGAGAGCCTCTTTCAACTGAAAGCAAGCTCTGCTATGAGGCGACATAGCGGATGAAGGTTAAAAAGGGGTCTAGACCTCAGGAGTAATATGAGGAAAGGTTTCTTTAACGGAAAGAGTGGTAGCATGCACCGGCGAAACTGTCTCCGCGAGTGGAGGTAGTTAGAGACGAGGACAGGTGTCTGATTCAAGAAAGCATGGGACAAACATAATAGAAGATTCTCTAAAGAAAAAAAAGGGACTATAGTAGTTGATATGGAAGGGACATACTAGATAGGACCCTATGATCCTTTTTCTGCCGTCATGTTTCTATGTTTCTATGACCCAATGAACCAGTTCAATTAACTGCAGTGTTTCTCTTGGAAAAATAAGCAGCTGTTAAATTATGAATCAACTAGAAGTATTCATGGACTTTGTTTCTGCTGTTTGTGTGCAGTTGAGTACAGAGACAATAGTATACATTCTAAACAGCAAAAATGAGATATCTTCTTTTTAACTTGGCAAAAGAGAAGATGCACTATGGAAATCCATATGTATGGACCACTGTGTAGGGCGAAACCAGGCTCCCATCAAGAGCCAATAAGCTGAAGGTGGCAAGGGGATTGGACAACAAGCAGGGGTAAAGTCACATTACCACCTGGCCCCATTTTTGCATCCTCCTTCCATCCTTCAGATGTGCCTGTTCACTCGCTTGAAATGGCGGAGGTCAGTGATCCAGCATATCCCAACAGGAGAGCTGGTCATGGGAGCCATGAGGTCAATTAAGAAAATGGTAGGACTGTTGTGGCGAGTGGCTGCGTGCTCTGATGCGAAACCATTGCCCAGGGCGTTGTGTTTCCGCCTGGTGATGGTGCTTGTCCATGAACACTGTTATCTGAAGCCGAGACAAGAACAGGTTTTCAAAGAAACCATTTTATACTGGGCAAGTTGGCAAGTTGCCCCCTGGGTTAATAGTTTTAAAGGTTTGCCTTACATATGTCTTAATATTATAAGTCCAGGTATCAGACATTTGCCTATTTATTGCACCTACCCCAGGTCCCAACCCACTTTTGTTGTATAACAGGTCATTTTACATAGAACTACAAACAGTATGACCCATTGCTATTAGATGGTTAGGCAGGTCAATCCCATATTTTTGTAGGATTTTGTATAAAAGAGTTTTCCCGTGGCCAGCAGCATTACCCTCCATTTAGTTCTAATTAAATCTCTTGTATGAGTAGGACTTGATTTAGTAAACATTATAAACTAATCATGTCCTTTTGGATTTCTTGATCACAGGACAGTTCCTGCAATTCTCAACATAATGGAGCCAAGCACGTTGTGACCCCCAACTGTTTTTACCGACACCATAAAGACTAATCACACAGGAGAGCAGGAATTTGGGGTCGAGGAAATGCGTATAAAAATGTTAGTGTTTGCCTGCTTTTCTGATTTCATATGCCTCATTGGGCTGGTGGGGAATGGAGTCGTTTTCTGTATTCTTGGCTTCAGAATCCGAAGGACTAGATACACGGTTTATGTCCAGGAAGCGGGCTGTGGCAGAATGTCTTTTCCTGCTCTGCAATGCCATCTTTCTGCTGTACAGCACTTCCCGAAAGTTTCTCAAAAAAAATAATAGTTATCAACGAGAGAACATTTCTCGGGGTCTAAGAAATTGTTCGTAGTTTTGGATTCAACGCTGGCATGTTCCTCCTGACGGCCATCAGTGTGGAGCTGCTGCCTTTCTGAACTTTACCCCATCTGGTACCTGGGCCATCGGGTGAAGTACCCATCTGCCATTGTGTGGAACTTCCCTCTTTTGCCCTATCCTGTCTGGTGACACTGTTGGGATTCTTTAATTTGCAATGGAGAAGCCTACAATAACCCTAGGACACACAATGTATGTTAATAAGAATATTTGTCGTGACTTTAAACATTTCTGGTCTTAATTCCATTTATGATTGTGTCCAGCCTGATCCTTGTCATAGTGGGTGGTCGAAAGAGAGCTACAAAGCAATGCCAACCTTCCAAAACTTTACCTGGTCATCGCAGTCACGGTCTCCTAGTCTTTTGTCGTTTCTGTGGTGCCTGCCCAGCTGTTGTGGATACTGTTCTTTTTCAAAGTTCTCCCATCCAATAGCGATACATTCATGTGGTTGCTTGTTATTGCCTTTTTAAATTCGATTAACAGTGCCGCTAACTCCCTTTATCTACTTCTTTGTGGGAGTAGCGGTGGCAGAGACAATCCTGGACTCTAGGCATCTGTCCATGGGGCAATGGAGAGGGGCTTCCAGGAGGATGAAGAAAACATCACGGCTCAAGGAGGAGGACATGGCTTCGAACACTAGCTGACGAAGGACAGTTGCCGTGGTGGGGTAGATTGCAGAGGGGGAACCTTTGACTTACATCTGGGAAGGGTTTTAGAGCAAGTGAACAAGACTGAGCAGAATGTGGCTTAACAGATTTTCTGGTTTATTTTAACAGTTTTTATATACCGCTTTTATACCAAAGCGGTTTACAGTGAACAACAGCACAAAATCTCTAGAGATGTGTTTTACACAGAACAGGGGTTATACAACTTGGAGATAAATACGGGATTATATTTATGTTAACAGGTCATTTGTAGATGATGTATATATACTTATGCCATTTGGCCCAAAGTGTTCTATGGAGAGATGTGTTTTTAGAAATTTCTTCATGTCTTAAATGACAGTAATACAGAGAACAGCATAGGATTCTGCCGCTATTTCGGCATTGTACCATCACAACTGGTTTTGTTTTAACATTTGATGATATCATTAACAGTATTAGAACTTTATTCATAAAGTCTTTTTCCCTAAGAACAGAAAGGAGAAATGTCCTTACCAAAACAGTTCTTAGTTTCTGCTTTTTTTCTTTTAGGTCAGTGATTCCCAAACTTGGGGTCGGGACCCCAAATGGGGTTAAGTGGATGGGGTCACAGAAACATGGCCATTTCCCCTTCTCTCTGGACTTTCACTGTGGTCTATGCCAAGCAGTGGCAATCACTAGTCAACATGTGGCCAGTGAACATTCGTAGGCCCTTGCCCCCTAATGGGTAAGCTTCCTGTTAGGCTGGAAACCCGTACTGAGTACTGGGGTCTGTGAGCACACACTGCACACTGACACACTGGTCCCTGTGCTGACGGCTGCTGCTGTTGTCACTACTGTTGCTGCCGTCTTCCTGCCTTAGATGAGCGGAGGGAGCGGAAGGAGGCTGGAGATCTGCCAATTTAATTTCATCATGATCTGGGGTCACGTGAATTTTCAGTTCTTAAAATGGGTCATATGGGATAAAAGTTTGAAAAGCACTGTTTTAGGTTGATTTGGCAGTAGCCTTTAGCGATGTGCATTAGTTTTGAAAAAAAAATGCAGAGCAGAGCACAATGAAAAGGACTGTTCCTTTGGTTTTCAAACAAGTGGGGAAAGCATGCAGAACATG